>CM031243.1:763864751-764162251 GCA_018340775.1 Taxus wallichiana var. yunnanensis
TCTCTATTTTAGTTAACCAAATAAGAAGGATTAGCTTAATTAAGACACATTATTACTTGCTAATAAAGTGACAACAATTCCAATAATTAAATACATATAACACAAATAAATCACATAAAAATTAAAAGAAAAATAAAAACATATCACCCCATGGCCACACATGTGAGGTCACCCCCATGGGAAACCTCCTAGCTAATCATGTAAAAACACATCACAATAACATTACATAAGTTGTCAAATTTTGGCCATGTTTCTCAAAACGTAACATCCTTCTATGGTTGGTCCCCTATCCCCTTTTGATGTATGTGATAAAATGTCCCGCAACATAGTAAAATACCTCTCTGGTCTTTCAGTCGTATTAACAACATCAAAACAATATACATATAAAATCAATAATCATCATTCAAATATAGAAATTCTATTATCCATCATCATGCAATTAATATGATTTTGGCATTCATAAAAATCATAATTCTATTCAAAACATTGAACATATGCCATGCATCCAAATTACGACATGTTATTGTAGAAATCAGAATATCGCAAATCAACATATATAACTATTTATCATCACCATCTAGTACATCATAATAAAATGTAAACCACATAATGTCAATAGTCTAAATATCTGCATAGTCCATCATCTACTGATCAAAATATAATAATCAAATGTCTAAGTATCATTCCAATAGTAATAATAGAAAAATGAAATAGTGTCAAAGAGGAGTGGGCACTACATCCCCATCCCCTTAGACTCGGCTTTCTCCCGGTAGTCATGGGAATAGATGAGGAAAATGGTCTCACAGTAAAGTTGCATACTCCCATGTGGCTGAAATTTCATCGTACATATCCCACTAGATCCACATCTAGTCAATCTCACTTCCTTGAAGGCCCAGGTTCCTGCACTCTTTGATTTGCACGGTTCCACTAACACCCTTACCTTACTTCGCACTGTAATGTGCTCCAATCCAAAACATGAGAGGGATTTGGAATGTATCTCCTAAGTACATAGATATTAAATACATCGTGCACGTGAGACAAGATGGGTGGAAATTCTATATGATAGGCCAAAGGACTGATAATTTTGAAGATGTCGAAGGGACCTACAAATTTGGGAGATAACTTAGAGTCTTTTCCATAACATATAGGAATCTTATGAGGCCTAACTCGAAGAAACACCTTCGTACCCACCTCAAAACTATGATTTGTCCTCTAATCTACATATTTATTATATCTATCATAAGCCTCCCGCAATCTCCATTGAATCATGACAACATGATGTTCCATATCCTATAATAATTCCTTCCCAAGAGAAACTTTGTCCTCTAATCTGTCCAAATTCAAGTGTGGTGTCTGCACTCCCTATTATACAATTCTTGAAATGGATCCATATCAATTGAACTTTGGAATTTTTTTCTTCTATGTAAACTCCACTAAATACAAGTACTCCTCCCACCTAGACTGATGTTCCATGACATACATCCACAACATATCCTCCAAGATTTTATTCACCCGCTATGTCTATCCATTTGTCTCTAGATGATAAGTTGTACTAAAGTTGATACTTGTCCCAAGGGAAAACTACATGGTAATCTAGAAATGAGAGGTTTATAAGGGATCATGGTCATAATTAATCCTCTACAAAATCCTATGTAGTCTAACCATCTCATCAAGGTATACTTGCGCAACTGCACTAGTTGTATAGGTGGTCTTCACCGAAGAAAAATGAGACACTTTCCTCAATCTATCCACCATGACCATGATGGTATCATGTTTGTATCTTGACCTTAGTAGCCCTACTATGAAATCCATAGAAATTGTGTCCCATTTCCACACTGGTATGGCATGTGGGTAGAGAAGGCCAACTGGATGTTAATGCTCACCTTCACCCTCTCGACACTCTAAATAACATGACACAAACTGAGATACATCTCTATGAAGACCTCTCCAATGGTAAAAGTTGTCTCAAGGTGGTGTGCATATTCTTCACCCATTGATGGGATGAATATGGTGTATGATGAGCCTATGCCAAAATATCCTATCTCAAGCTTCCATATCTAGGTACATAGATCTCGGCCTCTGTGTCTCGAGAAGATCAACTTCTTGTAATGAAAATTCATTAAACTTCCCTCAAGGGATTGTGTGGAAGCTTACTGCAAAATTCTACTCCACAAATCTATACCCACTGAAGTAGGCATAACCAAATCTCTCAGTCTACTCAGAGCATCTCGCAACAACATTCTCCTTTCCTTTCAAATGTTTTATCTCCATGTCATAATCAAAAATCAAATCAATCGAACACCACCGATGGATGTTGAGATTGGGATGTGTGAAGTGGTGATGAAGAGTCAAATGATCAGTCCTAAGAATGAATCTCCTTCTCATAAGGAAATTTCTCCATTGAACCAAAGCATGCACAACCACTGTAAGCTCAAGGTCATGAGTTAGATAATTGATCTCACAATCCTTTATTTTTCATGACTCAAAGGCTATAACATGCACCTCCTGCATCAATGCACCCCCTCATCCTACAAAAAGAAACATTTGAGCATACAAATAACTCTCCCTGTGGATCTAGCACAACAAGAATGGGTGATGTTGTAAGGAATTCATTTAGTGTCCTAAATGCCTTCTCACATATATTTGACCAAACGAAATTCTTCCCATTCCGCTGAAGGGAAGTGATGGGGTATGCAACCTAAGAAAATTCCTAAAAGAATTATCCTATAGTACCCTATCAACCCCATGAAACTAAACACCCCAAATCCACCTTTGGTAGGTGTTGGCCAATCCATAATGGCTCTAATATTGGAAGGATTGACAACAATACCTGTTAGTGCAAAATCATAGCACCCTTAAATGTCTAGAGTCTGAAATGGTGAATTCGGTGTGATTGCACAACATTGGACCATCTCTCAAGCTGTGGGACTTGCAAACTTGAGATGGACCTCCAGAGAAGGCTGGTTCCTGCTTCCTAATCTACCTACCACAAGCTACTCGAGTGTAGGTAGAACCTATATAATCCTAATCTAACCATTCCAAGGAGATAGGGAGAGACAAAGAGGGTGAAAGAGAGCCTACACTAAGTGGCGATACACCATAGAAAAGGAAGTGGCTGGTCATAAATCCAAACTACCTGAAGTGGAGAGAGGTGACCAAAGGAGGCGGTGGACAAGATGCACCACAAACCAAAGATGAATGTCACATGGAACACCACTTCAAGACCCATTAAGCACAACTCCCGAACTTGCAATAAACATCAAAGTATGCACAATATACCCTGAAATGATGAGAGGCAAGAAGAGACAATAAAATGAGCCAGGGATGGACAAGATGCATCACAAAACAAAAATTTTGCTCCAAAAGTTACATGATACATCATCAGTGGGAAAGGGGAAAGGAAATGCCATTATAGAGCCATGAGAGGAGGCTTAGACTCGTATTCTACCCTAAGGAATAAAGAGAGGGGGCAGGAGAGAAACAATGACCAACCATTTGAAAATGCCCCTCTTTTACAATATATAGAAGAATGAGAGAGAAAGAGAGAGGGAAAATTGAACTCTGTTCTAACCACCCCTGTAATGCATTGAATTCTACCTACTCTAACCACTCCAGAAATCATTGAACTCCACCCATAACAGTGATGGGCTTTACTACAAGACCCATGCCTATGTCACCATCCCTTACTGGGTAAGAAAGAGGCCCATTATTCATCATGGTGGTAGGTGGTAGACTTGATAACCCCAGAAATTAGTAGGCTAAAACATTAATGGAGGCATGTGAGAATCTGGTGCTGAGATCTTTCCAAAAATTCCTCTCCCGCCCAATTCTGATTTTTCAATCGAAAGATATGGCCGTTTGAAGATCACGATCATGGTACAAAATATCTAAAAGAGTCTTTCCATATATGGTCTGTCATCACTAATCCGACACTATGATAATTCTTCGACGGGAACTCCTCATGCTATGATTATTTACTAATGCACATCTTTTAGTTTGGTGGATGGAATCTGGAAACACAACAACAAACATAACACAAGAATACCATAGACTATGATAAGAAGGAATGATGATAAATCTGAAATATAAGTGTAAATTATAATATCAACATGAAATTGTTACAATCTCACCCATGAGGTACTTCAAGTGTTACTGACTTCACTTACCTTCCAACAATAACTATGGGAGAAACTTCACAATTACACCTCTTAATGGCTTCTTTAACACACCTTCAAAATGATGGCTTCCTTTACACACTTACCCATACAATATTTCTCACTACATCCTTCTATATGCTAAATTAGGGGGGTGGTCTCTTTATTTATAGGAATTTAGGCTTATCCATCTTATCTCTAAGATAGGATAGGAAATCTCTTCTGGCCAATTATATTTCATGCCTAAACTCTTGCCTTTACATGTAGGCTTATCTTCTAAGATAAGATAAACCTTATCATCTCACATGGGTTCCACCTTTTTAGACTTTTCCACAAATAAAATACACAAAATATTTATGACATCACTCTTTGTCTTTATTACAAATATAATATTTCTAATTCCTAATCATGTAGACCCTACTTCTCTACTTATCCCAACTTTGACATTTTAACATTATCGGACCACTTACAACAAATATTTACTTTTTACAACATTCCTATTGTACTTTGACTGTTACCGTACTCTACATTATTGGCGGCACCGTATTGATGGTGCCGTTATCTTCCATCGGACGCTACTACTAATTACACTTAACAACATCCTATTCCTAATACATACATTAATGAAATAGAAATTACGGAGGAAAATTTTAGTGTCGACATCTTCCCCTTCCTAGCTTCTTCTCCATCCTCGAGTAGACTATTCTCGTGCTTAGAAAATCTTCAACTTGTCGTGGTTGACCCATTTCGTAATGGGAGTGCCATCCAATTCCTCCAAATGGTGTACCATTTTCATGCACAACTGCTTTTTTTGTAGTAGGCCCCATCCATTTTGGAAGAAATTTTCTCTTGTCTTCTTTTTTTGTATCTCGGAATCATATACTAGAACCAAGTCATTCACATGAAATGGAGACCAACGGATCTTTTGATCAAAGTATTCCTTCGCTTCATTTTCTTTTTATAGCTTGCATCCTTTGCTATTTCCCTCATTTCCTCTAACAAATGAAGATGTACAAACCTTTCTTTTACTTGAATCACTTTCATCCATCCTTTCATTTTTCGTAACTCTCACAAAGGGGGAATAACAAACTCAATAGGAAGAATCGAATCAATGCCATAGGACAACTAAAATGGGGAGTATCCTGTTGCTAACTTTGATGTTGCCCTATATGCCCACAATGCTGCATGAATCCTTTTATCCCACTTATGTACCTGCAAGGCTGCATCTTTTGCTAGAATTTGACACAACACAAAATTTGTTCGTTCCACCTATCCATTTGTGCTTGGCTTGTATGTTGTTGCCTTCATGTGCTTAATAGAAAACTTGTTGACTATGGCTTCTACTACCTCATTAATGAAGTGGCTTCCTTGATCTATTACAATTTCTAATGGGCAACCAAATCTGGTGACAATGCATTCATATATGAACCTTGCCACTTCATCCATAGAAGTTGTTTTCAATGGCCTAGCTTCAACCCACTTAGTTAAATAATCAGTGGCAACTACAATATACTCATTTTAGTGTGGGGTAGTTGGAAGTGGACCTACAATATCTATTCCCCACTTTTCAAAGGGACCAAGTGGAATAATAGGGCATAATGGAGCTGATGAAGTCTTACGGTTACCATGTGTTTGAAAAATATCACATGTCTTACAATAATTATAGTAATCTCTAAAAAGAGTGGGCCAGTGATAACCTGCATCCAAGATCCTTCTTGTTGTAAGTTATCCAGAGAAGTGTCCTCCACATGTACCATTGTGGAGTTCTTCTATCAGCTCCTTCCCTTGATCACGTCCAATCGCCCTTTGTCTTTGTCCATCAAGTCCTATTCGAAATAATCCTCCATGCAGAATAGAATATGGACGATCGCTTGAGTAATCTTCCTCTTAGTCTTTGCATTGGCACCATCAGAAACTTGAATTCATTCGAGATAATTCCAAATATCTATGTATTCACTAGGGATTGTGTCAAGGATAACAATGTTACATCCGGGAAATCATCATCATCACAAGATGAACCTAAACCATCATAGGCCCGAGAGAGTGCATCTGCATTGACATTCTTCTTTCCTAGCCTACTTATAATATCAAATTCTTGTAGCAAAATTATCCATCTTTCTATCCTCCCTAATGGGTTAGGCTTATTGAAAATATATTTTAGAGCCCGATGATCATCACAACTATAAATTTCTGCCCTAGCAAGTAATTTCTAAACTTCTTTACAAAGAAAATGATAGCTAGAGCCTCTTTTTCAGTTACATGGTATAATTTACCTCAAGATCGCTTTGCTCATTTGTCTCGCTCCCCAAGTAAACTAGATGATCATTCCCATTTTCATCCTTTTGGCTCAAAGTACTTCCTAGTGTTGCATATAAGGCATCGGTATACACAATGAATGGCTTGCTCCAATCTGTATTCTTTAAAACACGTGAAGACGCCAGGGGCTTCCTTCAATTTTTCAAAAGCTTCATGTGCCTTATTTCCTAGTTCATAAGTAACATCCTTCTTCAAGAACTGGGTTAGTGGTTGTGCAATCTTTGAGAAATTCTTGATGAACCTTCTATAGTAACCTACATGGCCTAAAAATGATCTCAATTTACTTCTATTCATAGGAAATGGTAACTCTTTGATTTTTGAAACTTTATCAGGATCAGTACCAATACCATCTCTGGATACAACATGCCCTAACAAAACGCCTTTAGAACATCCAAAGACACACTTTTTAGGGTTTAGTGAGGCTTGTGCTTCATCTAACCTTTGAAATGTTGTCTCCATCTGGTGCAAGTGGTCCATCTTGCTCCCATAGATGCAAAAATCATCCAGAAATACTCTGATGAAGTTCTCAATGTAGGGTTCGAACACCCTATTCATCAAACGATGGAATGTTGTTAGAGCATTACAAAACCCAAAAGGCATAACTCTATAAGAAAACGTTCCCTAAGGAGTGGTGAACATGGTCTTCAACTAATCTTTCTCTGCTATATGAACTTGGTTGTAGCCACTATATCCATCAACAAAACTATAACACTCTTGGCCAGCTACTTTGTCCAAGATCTGATCTGAGAATGGAAGAGGGTAATGATCCTTCTGTGTTGCCTTATTGAGCTTCCTATAGTCAACACAAATGCGTAGCTTCCCATTATTTTTTATTGAGATCACAATGGGAGAAACCCATTCCGAATTCTCCACAACAAATATGAATCCTGCATCGAGCAACTTATCTATTTCTTCTTTTACAGTCTTGGAAAAATTAGGATTCATTATATATGGCATTTGCTTTATGGGCTTAGCACCATCTACCAGCTCAATAGAATGTTCTACCCAACTTACTTGACGGAGTTCCTTGTAATCAAAAGTGAATATGTGTATGTACCTTCGAAAGAGCTGGAGGTAGGATTCCTTCTCACTCTCCATCACAACATCACCAATCTTTATTTCCTAGAGATGATCATCAATTTCTTCTTCAGATAATTTTATGGGGTCATGAGTCGGTGTGACTAGAAGGATATCCATGACCGAAACATCAACCTCACTTTCTTCATCTTCTGTGTCCACTTCATTGGTACTAGAGTAATCAGAGGATGTCCAATCATCAGTTTCATCACTTGAATCGATAGGTTCTACCTTATGATGCTGAGGGATCGCATTTATTTTCACCCTCTCTCTACCACATCCAAGTTTCATGAAGCCTTCATTCCAGTAGTTTCTTGTATGAACTCTCCTTAGCCATGGTCTTCCCAACAACATTGGATACACAACAGTACCATTTTTCATCACCTAAAAGTCTACCACACATACAACACCCATAACAGATATTGCCACATTTGAAACTACACCTTTTGGTTTAGTTTTTCCCTTATTTAATGACCTTAACATAAGTGTTGAGGGGCGATCAATTTTTAAACCCAACATATTCATTACAGACTTGGTCATTACATTAACTGCAGCACCTCCATCAACTAAGACATCATGAATTGAAATACCATTACATAGTACCTCAGCTTGTGGAGCATAGGGATCCACCTCTACCTCCAAAACAGGGACCTCAACCTCCTTCCTTCGTCGAGCATTGAGTCCACTTCGCAGCTCCCGCCTCTTCTCAGAAGACATAGCCAAGAGTTGACCATATGTAATATTTGCAAGCCTTTTGGACAGATATTCTAAGATGGAGTATGGTCCTTGTCCCTGTGAAATCAAAAAATCCTGCACAACCAAATTTCTTCTCCTATGTTTCTTACTAGTTTCTCCTTTCATCTTCTTAGGATCATTTCCATCTTGGTTATATTTTTCTTTCTTTTTGTTACAAACACATCTACTTCATTATTTATGCTCTTATCTACTACATTAAAAGAATTCACAGGTGCTTTTCCTTTATCATTATCTCTTGTACCAGATGTAGAAGCTCTATCTGGACAATTATACTTATAATGACCCTTTTTATAACAACCATAACAAACAACTTCAGAAATATTTCTTTTTGGACCTCTATCTCCTCCTTGAGAACTAAATTCTTTTCCTTGAAGAAGATTAATAGTTAACTATCCCATCTTCTTGAGCAGATCTTCATACTCAGTAGATGTACTAGGAGAAAGATTTGTGCTCACCGAGAGTGGTTGTGGATTCTGAACCAAAGGTGTTGGTGTAGGCTCTACTTTAGCAACAATTTCTTTGGGCTCCTCTTCCATGCTTTCTTCTTGCCTTCTTGCAATCTCCTTTGCTTGTTCAATGGTAGTTGGATGGTCATACTTCACTTGTTGTCTGATCTCTGGCTTCATCCCAAGAATGAAGTGCTTACAGAGGAGATTATCCATGCCATTCATTAACCCATCCGCTAATCCTTCCTGCTGGATCTAGGCATCGAGCTTCCTCCTTAGCTCTAGAACACAAGCATGATAATCTCTTATCTTCTCCTTCTCTCCTTGGGATAGCTTTGTGATCTTTATCATGAGATCTGCATATTTCTGTTGTTCACCAAATTCTTCAAGAAAACTTTCAGTTAATAAATCCCATGATTTTTTTACATTTTCACCTAGTGTTTCAAACCACCTAAGTGTTGAACCATCCAAAAAGGTAGGAAAAAATTCAGTCCATTGTTCCCTTCTTATAAGGCCATTACAAATACAAGATCGTTTAAACTCTTGAATGAAAGAGGAAGCATCTTCATTAGATTGGGCTGAAAAATAGGAATCTTCCCCATTTTCAAAAGTAACCACCGTGAAATACCAACCCACAAGTACAATCAACAAGACTTATGTGCACAAATAATTGGAATCACTATAATAGAAAGTGACTTTACACCTTTCTACAGTAAAATAGAAATGACCATGGTAAACTATGGTAAAACTTGACTTACTGCGGTAAAAACTGACTTTACTATGGTAAACACTATTCACGGTAAAAAGTGAAGTTACTGCGGTAAATACTATTCACGGTAAAAATGAATTTACCATGGTAACTCCTATGCATAGTAAAAACAAGGTTACCCTCCAAATGATTTTTTGACTAAGTGGGAATATCTCTCCAGAAAATCCACCAACGAGGAATGGTCCCAGCAATGGAACCAAAATGTCATCACCAATCCGGCACTATGATAATTCTTCACCGGAACTCCTCGTGCTATGATTATTTACTAATGCACAGCTTTTAGTTTGGTGGATGGAATCTGGAAACACAACAACAAACATAACACAAGAATACCATAGACTATGATAAGAAGGAATGACGATAAATCTGAAATATAAGTGTAAATTATAATATCAACATGAAATTGTTACAATCTCACCCATGAGGTACTTCAAGTGTTACTGACTTCACTTTCCTTCCAACAATAACTATGGGAGAAAATTCACAATTACACCTCTTAATGGCTTCTTTAACACACCTTCAAAATGATGGCTTCCTTTACACACTTACTCATACAATATTTCTCACTACTTCCTTCTATATGCTAAATGAGGGGGGTGGCCTCTTTATTTATAGGAATTTAGGCTTATCCATCTTATCTCTAAGATAGGATAGGAAATCTCTTCCGACCAATCATATTTCATGCCTAAACTCTTACCTTTACATGCAGGCGTATCTTCTAAGATAAGATAAACCTTATCATCTCACATGGGTTCCACCTTTTTAGACTTTTCCACAAATAAAATACACAAAATATTTATGACATCACTCTTTGTCCTTATTACAAATATAATATTTCTAATTCCTAATCATGTAGACCCTACTTCTCTACTTATCCCAACTTTGACATTTTAACATTACCGGACCACTTACAACAAATATTTACTTTTACAACATTCCTGTTGTACTTTGATTACCGTACTCTATATTATTGGCGGCACCGTAGTGGCGACGCCGTTATCTTCCATCGAGACGCTACTACTAATTACACTTAACAAACATCCTATTCCTAATACATACATTAATGAAATAGAAATTACGGAAGAAAATTTTAGTGTCGACAGTCCACGTGGCAGCCTCACGCATCTTAACGATTCAGCCCCTTTGTTTCACTCTTGAAATTGTGCCGGACCGACATGTGGCAGCTTTCGCGAGCTCCTCGGTCCCTTTGTATTCTGCCTAAGTCTCTCTCATTGGTGGAGACACTATGTCTGACTCGAGACATGTGGAGGTTTGGTGCTTATTTGAAAAATGCCCCCAGATTTTACTTTTAAATTTACACGGATGAGACATGTGGAGGCCTCTACAGGATTTTTTAATTTTCAACGGTCGACCTTATCTTTTTAGACTCGACCATGTGGTGAGTTGGCAATCATTTGGAAAATTCCTTTTGGGCTGCACCTTTGAAATTACATTGATGAGACATGTAGCAAGTTAGCGCATGTTTGGGGACCTCGTTTGGATTCTCTTTTAAAAGTGCACCAAAGAGACATGTGGCTCCTTCTGCAGCTTGTTCTATTTCTTAGTGTTTTGGATAAGTCCTTCTTGTTTAGTGGAGGCTTCATGTCGACCTAGGACATGTGGAGGCTCAACGCACATTTGGGAACCCACTCCAAATTTTACTTTTGAAGGTGCACCGTGCTGACATGTGGCTTCTTCTACTATCCTACCTTTACTTAGACTTTTCAAAGACCACTTCGCCCTTTCGAGCTTGGGACACATGGAGGGCCAACGCTTGTTTGAGTCTCTTCTTTGAATTGTGCCTTTGAATTTGCACTCATGCGACATGTGGCATCATCCTCCGGTTCTCTATACTTAGTCAATTCTGGCTCGTTACCCATTTTATTTTTTTTTGACCCTAGCTATGTGGCAATATTGTGCTCATTTGAGAACCCACTCTTTGGACCCAACCTTGGTGTTGCGCCAATGAGACATGTGGAGGATTCCGCTAACACACTTATACTTAGTCATTTTAAATGGGTGACTTTGTCTCCCTTTAGGACATGGGACATTTGGAAGCCTCAATCTCATTTGGAAACTCACTCCGGATTTTACCTTTGAAGTTACGTCTAGTTGACGCCGCGTTGCACTTTCTGTGATTCTCGCGATACTTAGTTGATTTGGGCCCGCTCTGTCCCATTTTGAATTTTCAACTGTCGACTCTGTCCCCTTTGGACACAGGGACTCATGGAATCTTGGTTCCTATTTGGGGTCTCTGGTTTGGATTCTATCCTTGTAGTTGTTGTGTCTATGAGGCACGTGGTGCCCTCCGCAGTCTATGACTTTTCAACGGCCGATGAGACCCCACGGGCTCGCGGGCCTGCACTTGAAAAATGCACCATTTGTGAAAAGGGAAAATAGTTCTAAAGTCCTCGGCAGACTGGCTGCCCTGTATTTATACTTTGGCTAAATTTCCTCCATGGCCCCGCAAACCCGCATTTGGCAAAAAGCTATCCTTGGACCCGTCGGCCCACATTTTCCATGTTTGGGCAAAAAGACATCTCTGGGCCTGCCGACCCACTTTTTCCACTTGTGCCTTTGAAAAAAGTGAAAAAATGAAAAAAAATCTCCCGTGGGTCCACAATTTCCATGGAAAAAAATATTTACTATGCCTATCGCCCACTTTTGGCAAAAATCCTTCCTAGGCTCGTCGGCCCGTAACTTGAAAAATATGAAGAGTTAGAAGGACTTATTTATATCTATGGAAAGGGGAAGAAATTTCCTATCTGATGGAAATGCTTTTAGGGGCCTTAAGTGCTTAAAATATGTAAAAATTCAGATTGAATCACAAAAGGGGGAAAATGGTGTTAGTTGACCCAAAATAAGTGTGAGCTTATTTTGGTCAACAATTTGGTGACTCATGGGGATCACCTGCCTGCTAGAATAAATGACCAGTTGCCTTGAAGCATCCATTGGGCTTGGTGTCTACCTTGTAAACAAAAAACTTATATGATCTTTGAAAATCTCATCCCTGAGCCACTTTGCACCTCTTTGGAATCGAGTTGACCTCACCAAATGCTACTTCCAATGCACTGTGCACGAGCAACAAAGACACCACAACACTATGTACCAAACTGGAAGTCATACATACTCTAAGTGGAACATGTAGAGTGTGCACAAGCACTTCTTCTACTGAAAACAAACCTAAACCTACTCCTACACTAACCAGAGAGAAGGGGACTCAAACAAATCTTGCAATTGGCAGGGAGAAGTAGCTTCCCTTCCTCAAGAGGGGCAGCCATGCAAATGATTTGACACTAAATATGGTTGCTTGTATGAGTGAAAAACTTACAATAAGCCGATCCTCCACACAAAATCATCAAGGTGTCAACTGGAAACAAGACAAATGCCTCTTTTAGTTTCTCTTCATTTGGATTGAAGAGGCATTGCAGCTGATCCTTGGTACTTTAGAGCTCATCCTCATGCCCTGAAGTGGGCATGATTGGTTTTGGATTCTCCCTTGGCTCCAATGAAGCCAAGTACCTAATTAGGCACGATTTGATCCTTTGAATATGCCCCTTTCTCGAATTTAAACTCTAAGAATGCATTCTTCTTGTGGACTTTCCTAGATGAATGGTGTGGAAAAGGTGAAGAGATCCTCTTGCTCATTCCCTTCCTTCTCCTATGAATAACATGGAAGATTCATATCTTCCAACCTTGGTTCCATGGGGTTGTTATGAAGTGTAGGTTGTTGTACTTGAATGATCTACTTCATGGCGGTAGGCTCGTGTGATTGGAAGGTTGATAATAGAGGAGGAAATGATGTGATCTCCTGGGGCTCCTCTTCATCAAAGTAATCCTCCAAATCGACGATAATCTACCTCCTTGTTATCTTGTTGCATGTGCTCAACCTCCTCCATGGTGTCCCCTTGATCTGTAACTTGCTCACCATTGTCCCCCTCTTCTTCAAACATGAAGTTTGAAAGATAAAAATCTTCTTCGACATTAGATATTTAAGGGGATGAAGTGGGAGGAAGAACTGAAGGTTCTTTTGTGGCCTACTCTGCACTTGGAGCCTCTGAAACTGTATGGTTCTCCTCCATAACCGGAATGTACTCCTCTTATTTTGGATTTGGAGTAGCTTCTTCTTCCCATGCTTGAGTTGTAGTTGAAGCTTCCACTACTTGTGGCTTGACCACAGCCTCCTCCATAGGCTTAACCAACAAGGGAATCTTTGTAAACCCAAATATGGCAGCCCAACTCTTCATATTTTCTATCATTTCTTCTCTGTTGGGTTCCTCTTCTTGTTGTTCTCCTTGACTAGTTTTTGGAGTCTCTCCCTGACATGGACTTGGGAGAGTAGGAGGAGTGGTGGGTGGGGTCTCCACTATTTTTTTTTTTTTTGGTGGAGGGGAAGGCATTTCTTTTGGCTCTTGTGGAGGGGACTTGGATTTGGAAGGGAAAAGGGAAGAGGAAAAAATGAGATGGAAGGCTACGGATGGAGAAAGGAGTTCAGCACTAGGGGCAGCAAATGGGGGATTGACTCTTGACCATGCTGAAATGATAGAGTTTGACAAAGAAAAAAAAAAGGACAAGGAGCTAGTGATTGACTTACCCATTGAAAAGGTTGTCTTGCACTTTACTCATATGCCTCAATATCCTACAACCACTTGTGCAAGTTGAGGAAACATTTCAGTAATGAATTCAACCTTCTCCTGACGGCTATAATGTCTTGGAATAGGGCTGACCCATGGACAAGGTGCCCTATAACAAATTTTGAATGCTTTCATTTGAGTTGTGGCCCTTGATTGTACCATGCAAGCCTCCATCCCTTGAATCTTCTCCAGTAGATCAGCATTTTCCATATAGTTATCACCATTGTATACGTCCCCTTGTTCTTGTTAAGCTCCATGGCTAAACTAGTTTTGACCCTTCTCATATGGGTAAGCATAATTGTTCTAGATATAATCATAATGATGATATGGAGGAGTTGGGAAATACATTGGAGGTGGACTAAATTGTTGTTGCTGCAAGTGTGACTTTCAAGAAGGAAATGAATTCATGATTATACAACTTCATGGGATGGAAGAAGATGTGGAAAGAATGATGAATGAAGATGGGTTGAAATGGATGGAAAAGGTCTGAAACTCAAAGGATGGGTTGTTAACAAGATGGATTCACCATATGTGCTTTGCATACACTTCCAAAGGATAAATCTTAATAAGAGCACACCAACCTACTAAGATGAAGTGGTAAGGTGCTTGAGCCGTCCCACCGAGCATGCCAAAAATATTAGTGCAAAATCATAGCACCCCCGAATGTCTTGAGTCTAAAATGGGGCATTCGGTGTGATTGCACAACATTGGACCATCTCTCAAGTTGTGGGACTTGCGAACTGAGATGGACCTCCAGAGAAGGTTGGTTCTTGCTTCCTAATCTACCTGCCACAAGCTACTTGAGTGCAGGAAGAACCTATCTAATCCTAATCTAACCATTCCAAGGAGACAGGGAGAGAGAGGGGTGAAAGAGAGCCTACACTAAGTGGTGATACACCAGAAAAGGAAGTGGCTGATCACAAATCCAAACTACCTGAAGTGGAGAGAGGTGAGCAAAGGAGGGGGTGGACAAGATGCACCACAAACCAAAGATGAATGTCACATGGAACACCACTTCAAAACCCATTAAGCACAGCTCCCAAAACTTGCAATAAACATTAGAGTATGCATAGTATACCCTATAATGATGAGAGGCAAGAAGAGACAATAAAATGAGCCGGGATGGACAAAATGCATCATAAAATAGATTTTATTGCTCCAAAAGTTACATGATACATCATCAGTGGGCAAGGGGCAAGGAAATGCCATTATAGAGCCATGAGAGGAGGCTTAGACTCTACATTCTACCCTAAGAAAGAGAGAGAGGGGGCAAGAGAGAAACAATGACTAACCATTTGAAAATGCCCCTCCTTTACAATATATAGAAGAATGAGAGAGAAAGAGAGAGGAAATCTGAACTCTATTCCAACCACCCCTGCAATGCATTGAATTCCACCTACTCCAACCACTCTAGAAAGCATTGAAATCCACCTATAACAGTGATGGGATTTACTACAAGACCCATGCCTCCATCGTTGTCCCTTACTGGGCAAGAAAGAGGCCCATTATTCATCATGGCAGAAGGTGGGAGACTTGACAGCCCCTAAAATTAGTGGGCCAAAACATTAATGGAGGAAAGTGAGAAGCCAACACCGAGATCTTTCCAAAAAGTCCTCTCCCACCCAAATATGAGTTTCCAATTGAAAGATATGGTTGTTTGAAGATCAGGGTCACGGCACACAATATTTAAAAGAGTCTATCCATACAGGGTCCACATGGCAGCCTCGCGCATCTTGAAGATTCAGCCCCTTCCTTTCACTCTTGAAATTACGTCGGATTGACACATGGTGGATTCCCCAGCTCGTAATCCCTTTTAGTCTTCCTAAGTCTCTCCCGTTAGCGATATACATTGTGCTTGACCCAAGAGACATGGAGGTTTGGTGCTTGTTTGAAAACTACCCCCATATTTTTCTTTTAAAGTTATGTGGATGAGACACGTGGAGGCCTCCACAGGATTTTAGACTTTTCAACGGCTAACCTTACCTTTTTAGACTCTAACCATATGGTGAGTTGGCACTCATTTGGAAACTACCTTTTGGGGACGCACCTTTAAAATTGTGTTGATGATACACATGGAAAGTTGGTGCATGTTTGGGGACATCCTTTGGATTTTCCTCTTGAAAGTGTACCAAAGAGACACTTGGCTCCTTTCGCAACCTATTTTTTTCTTAGTGTTTTGGCTAAGTCCCTCTTGTTCGGTAGAGGATTCATTTCGACTGGGACATATGGAGGGTCAGTGCACATTTAGGAACCCAATCTGAATTTTACTTTTGAAGTTGCACCATGCTAACATGTGGCTTCTTCTGCTCACCTGCCTCTACTTAGACTTTTTAATGACCGCTTCTTCCTTTTCGGGATCTAGACACGTGGAGGGCCAGCACTTGTTTGAGTCTCTACTTTGGATCACGCCTTTGAATTTACACTGATGTGACACGTGGCATCATCCACCAGTTCTTCTATACTTAGCTGATTTAGGCCTGCTACCCATTTGATTTCTGTTGGACCACAAGACTACGTGGCGAGCTTGCGTTCATTTGAGAACCCGCTCTTTCGACCTAGCCTTGGTGTTGTGTCGATGAGACACATGGAGGCTTCCACCGACACCCTTATACTTAGTCATTTTAAACAGCCAGCTCTGTCCCCCTTTTGGAAATGGAACACATGGAAGCCTTGCACTCATTTAGAAACTCACTCTAGATTTTACCTTTGAATTTGCGCTAAGTTGACATGTGGTGCTTTCTTAAGTCTCGATACTTAGTTGATTTGGGCCCGCTTTGTCCCATTTTGAATTTTCAACTATCAAATTTATCCTTTTCAGGACCTAGGACACATGGAATCTTGGCACCTATTTGGGGTCTCTATTTTGGATTCTATCCTTGGAGTTGTGTTGATGAGGCATGTGGCACCCTCCATGGGTCTATGACTTTTCAATGGCCGATGAGACCCCTAGGGCTCATGGGCCCGCACTTGAAAATTGCACCATTTGTGAAAAGTGAAAAAGTTCCAAAGTTCCCCACAAACCCGCCAGCCCACATTTATACTTGGGAAAAATTTCCTCTGCGGCCCCACAGACCCACATTTGGCAAAAAGTTATCCTCGGGCCCACCGGGCCGCATTTTCCATGTTTGGGAAAATAGACATCTCTCGGCTGCCCCCCACTTTTACCACTTGTGCCTTTGCAAAAAGTGAAAAAATGACAAAATATCTCGTGCCACCCCGCTGGTCCATAATTTCCATGGCAAAAATCTTCCCTAGGCCTATCAACCCGCTTTTGGCAAAAAATCCTTCCTAGGCCCATCAGCTTGTAACTTAAAAAATATGAAGAGTTAGAAGGACTTATTTATATCTCTAGAAAGGGGAAGAAATTTCCTATCTAATCGAAATGCATTCAGGGGACTTAAGAGCTTAGAATATGTAAAAATTAATATTGAAGAAAAAAGGGGGAAAATGGTGTCGTTTGACCCAAAATAAGTGTGAGCTTATTTTGGTGAACAATACCTTCCCCATAAATGATGTGACCCAAATATTGCACTTCGAATAAAAGAATCCACACTTCTCTAGGTTCCTGTAAAGCTACTACTCATGAAGACATTGAATATCATGAGGAAGTTTCTCCTTGTGCTCCTCATGCGTGCAAGATAATATCAAAATTTCATCAAGGACAAAGCGGTCTAGAAAGGTCCTAAACACCATATTCATCAAACTCATGAACATTGCAAGGCAATTCGTCAGAGAGAATGACACAAATGTGAACACATAGTGGCCATATCTTGTACAAAAATCTATCATGTGAATATCTACCTCTACAATCCTCATCTGATGGTATCCTGACTTAGGATCAATCTTAGAAAACATAGTGGCCCCATTCATCTGATCAAACAAATAATTGACGCAAGGAAGGGGGTAACGATTCTTGATCATTACTTTGTTTAGATAATTATAGTCCACACACAACCATAAGGATATTTCCTTATTCTTCACAAAAATCATGGGTGCACCCTAAGGGGATATGCTAGGATGGATTAGGCCTTTCTCGAGAGGGCCCTCTAGCTGAAACTTGATCTCACATAAATCAGGAGTGGTAATCTTGTATGGAGCATGAGAGATAGGTTCTTCTCCTAGAACCAAATCAATGTGAAAATTGATCTCACATAGGGGAGGTATCCATGGAAGCTTACTAGGAAAAACATCAAAAAACTTCTGCAAAATAAGGTGATCATCAAATGAAGGTCCACTAGCCCCATCCTCTAACCTATCACTAATTGTAATAATTTCATACAATTTACAACCTTTCCAAACACATTTCTTTAACTCGCATAGTGGAAATTTTATGAATAGAGATGGGTCTCTTGACTCCAACAATCAATGATTCCACTCCCAAATCATCTGCATAAGATATAATCTTACTATGGTAGTCAACTCTAGCTCTGTGTGCATATAACCAATCCATGCCCAAAATAACTCCATACAAACCCAAGGGAAGGATACGAAGATCCAAGGTAGTGGTAAAGGGTCCTAGGTCCACTACGCACTCCTTGATTAAGGATTCTACTAAGATCTTGGCTCCAGAATCCATCTTGACATCCCAATTAAGGCCCTACCTAACTACCACCAACCTGCAACACTCTACTAAAGATGGAGAAATGAAATAATTTGATGAGCTTGAGTCAAATAAAATAGGGATAGAAATACCACCAATGTTACCTATGGTCTCTATCACCATGCCCTAGTGCTCTGTCTGGTAATTCTTTACCACTACATATATCTTGTGGCTCCTAGCCATATCACCAACCGTAGGCTTATAAACAAGTTCCTTACCCTAATTAGTAGGGTTCTGAGGGCACTCTCTCTAATGATGTCTATGCACACCGCATCCATAGCAAGTACTTGGTTATCTTCATTAAGAAAATATTCCTCCATGTGGCCCAATATTACGTGCTAAAGAATATGATGATCTTGTTATAGATCTCTATGGGTGCTATGGTGGTTGTACTCCTCCCGACTGTGCTCAAGGTGGAGCGTGTGTCCTATTGGCCCCCTAGCTGGAGGTCCCATACTACACCCTCTCTAATAATCATGGTGTTATGGAGGTATAAAGCACAATTAAGTATGTTGCTGCTACTGTTGAGGAGGTGGAGAAGGCCGGAAGGAAGACTATGTTTAAGCATGTCCACCACAAGGAGCAGGAGCTAATACCCTCAATCTACTATCCCGTAATTGATGTATGTGGCTCCTCACTGTCATGAGCCTCGCTAATTCTTCCCTAGTTTCCTCTATTATATAGGCCTTCTCCATGGCCTCTGATAATTTCTATGGGAAATGAATGTGCACTTCTATCCCCAAGTCTAAGTTAAGGCCCCAGATGAACCTGTGAACTTGAACCTTCTCGTCCTACATGTAATCTACATATTAAAGTAGATCTAAAAAATGTCCATTGTACTTTTCCACTTCATGGAAGCTTGTTGAAGATCATGAAACTCATCGATTTGATGCTAAATGAATCTCCGAATATGTATCTACTCATGAAACACTCCTCGAAGAGCTCCCAAGTAACTTTCTTTGAATCCACGTGAAGCTTCTTCTCCTCTATCCTCCACAAAACTCTAGTTCTATCTCTCAAAGGTGGATGGAAACATGATCTTTCATGTTTATACAACAAGTACATAGCTTGAAGCATCCGATTAAGCTAACCAACCATGCCTCAACCTGAAATTCCCTTATTTCTCCAACAAAATGAGGTGGGTGTAACTTCATTATCTCTCTAATGTGATCTGCGCCATCGACTGTAAACCGCTAGGTCTCTAGATGATCATCTCTTGGCCTAGGTCTCCTAGACCTATCTCTGTGCCCCGTAGCTCTATCTCTATTCTCCCTAGGAGGTGACTCATGCCTAATTGACTCCACATGGGAGTTCTCTTCCTGTCTTCTCGCATTGTGATGTGAAGGTGCACAATCCTTCATTGATGGCTCTTTGTCCCGTCTCTGTTAGATCTCCCTCCTAAATATCCTTTCATATAGTGGCATTAACATCCTATAGTGTCTCCAATATCTAAGGTAAAATAGTTTTTACATCATGATCTGGGGTGGTAGGTCTAGGTCCATGTGTTGGAACCCCTTTTTTGGTTTGTGCCTCCCGCACAAACCAATACGAGAGTTAGTTTGTCATCATCTAAGTTTAACCCCTCATTAAAATTAGAAATAAATAAATGGTTTAACCCATTTTGTGAAGACTAAAGAATGAATTTTTTCTATTTTCCCCAACCACATTGGATAATGGAATTATTTAATATCGGTGTAAACCCTAGTTAAATAATGTAAATATGGATTCGTATTGATATTTTTGGGTAATTATGAATACATGGCCCGTTTTTTCACCAATCAATATAGTGGCGAAATTGAATTTTTGGAATGAGATGGAATTCACACTCTAGTTAAGAAGTATATTTATATACATTGCTTTCAACCTAAAGGTTAGTTGATGACCAAGATAATTATTGAGTTAAAGTTAACATAGGTTTTGGATTTTGAGCAGCGTTAGGCTATACCTTTCCTTAAAGGAAAATGTGCATTGACATCTTAAACAATTGAGAAAGGTATAAATTAAAAAAATTGTATCCCGTCTAATTTTTTATTTGGTAATTTACATAATACCTTGATAGGTTTTGGAAACATCCTTTTTGAATGTATTTTGTTCACCTAACTCATTCATGTATTCTCTTGGCTATAGTGAAAAATGAACAATGAAATTATGTACGTGTCTCACAAGTTTTGTTAAATTAGTAAATTTGTTGTTTGTTGTTTCATTAAGGAATTGTGGATTTTTCGGCGTGTAGAAAAGTTTGAAAATAATTTTTTCATGGTGGAAAATTAGGTAAAATTTTAAACAATAACAAATTAAACTATCCTTTATGGGTTTTCTAAATAAAATTTTTAACCGAAATTGAGATGTCCTAGAAAATGGTCCATGTTATGGAACCTATTAGTGCTCAATTTAATCTTGCCATGTTTGTTCAAATAACATCTCAATCTGCATGGTTTGAAGTTTTCTTTGTCTCCCTATATCGATGTGTGAAAGATTTTTCCTTCATTTGGTTGCCATGGTCAGTCCTTTCCTTTGGTCGAGGATCACATTGAGTCTAGATATTGTTTTCTGTTTCTCTATCCATGAGGAAGAATTTGTAATTTGGGCATGAATTCGGTTTTCCCCTTCCTTCTATTTTTCCACAGTCATGTTTTCCTTGTCAATTTTTGTCCCAATATCCGTGGAAATGTGGTCCTTTCTAATTGGATGCAGCCCAATGGGTCTTTTTAGTGAAACTTTCCACTTTTTTCATATTTGTAAAAATACAAAATTGGCCCAGTGGCCCCAATAGCATCTAATTGGTTAATCAACAAACATGAAGTGGCAAGGAAAAATTCTTACTTTGACCCCGAAGGAGGACACGTGGCGTTTTTCAAGTTACAAGTGGGGAAGTGGGTTGGTGGAACATTTTGAATTTTTTTTTCCTCTTTGTACGAGGGAGAAAAGTTATGAAATAACTTACAACTCCGTTGGGGCCCACATCAAAATTTAGAAGTAGAAAGGTGGGTCACCGGGATTTTGGAAACTCTAAGGCCCACTTCAACTCAAATCTTGGACACGTGGAGGTTCAACGCTCACTTGAGGATCCACCTCTTGAGTCCTACCTTAGCAATTGCGCCAAGGAGACACATGGAGGCTTCTGCTGGCTCCTCTCTATACTTAAACTTTTCAAGCAAATTTCTAAGGCCTGGGACATGTGGAGGGTCCACACCTGCTTGGGGACCTGCCCTTGTACTTTACTTTTAAAGAAGTGCCAAGGGGACACATGGATTTTTTTAGACTCGGATTCAACCCATACTTAGACTTTTTCAATGGCCAAAGAAATTTTCTCAGACCCTAGGCACGTGGCACCCTTTACTAGTCCTTGTATTCTTTCAACAATTTTTCCAGGTTGAGACATGTGAAGAGCCCGCGCTTGTTTAGGGTCTCCACTTTTGGGAACCATATCAAAAGTCCACCAAAGAGACACGTGGAGGCCTTTCCGGCTCCTTTTTATACTGAGACTTTTCAAAGGCCAAAAGGAAATTTTCTTGGGCCTAGGGCACATGGAAGGCCCACGCTTGTTTGGGAACTTGCATTTGTACTCCACCTTTATAGTAGTGCTAAGGAAACACGTGGCGGCATCCGCTGATTCCTATTTGCACTTGGCCAACGTGGACTCGTAGTACAAGTATGTGGAATAATACGTGCATGGACATTCATTTCTGAGAGGCACAAATGCATGCATCTATGCGAGGGCACTCATTTCTCAAGTTGTTTCCTCTAAGGCGGAAAGGATTGCTTGTAAGATCCAACTATACATAGCCACTTGAAAATGATTAAAATGGGGATTTCTCACATGATAGAATAAAATAATGATTATAAGGACTATAAAAAGGCTATGGCATGGCATCCCAGTCATGGTTGAAGGTCTAAGAAATGTGATCAGTTCATGATTTGTCCACATGGCACCTTCAGTGTAAATTTGTTAAACATCACTTTTTGAGACAAATTGGTAACAAGCAAAGGATTCCTCGAATATTTTTATTTTGGGGGAAAATTTGGGATGAGTGAGTGAGTGAATTGTATAAATGCAATGATGATACTCTTATAAATGGTCGGGGTTTAATTCTTACGAGAAAATTTGAGAAATCCCATCTTCCTGAGAGACCATCCAAGAAACCTATTAATCTCTTGTGTTTTAGATTTGATCGTGTCAAGATGGTTATAAGTGTACAACCATTGAAAAGCTTTGAGACTGTTTAAGAAACTTTCCCCTACTGATAAATCTAATAGATCTCGAATTAATCTATGTTGATCTTGGGAAAAATTGTGTCTTCTTTTATTTCAGAATATATTCAAATGGTTTTGATGTTTTTGTTGTAATCTTATGTTAAAATTCCTCTAAATCACACAAGATATCATCCCTATGATAGTTTAGTGGCATTTGTAATTTCATTACGAGAATAGCCTTCATCCTGTAATGAGATAAACAATTTAAAATCACTTTATTGTCATTTTGTTGATAAAGATTGTTTGTAAGCCTTTGAGTGTATCTTAGGCATGAGGAACCAGGGGTCTTTAATGTTTAATTGAGTCTTTAGCTTGATCCTTCATGTTGAATTCTCAAATATTGTGTGAAACTATGTAGATCTGGGGCTCCATTGATGCACACCTTCTAGTTGAAGGAATATTTTGGCTATTCTGAAGCATTTTGTCTGTTAGTCTTCCAATTGTTGTAAAGGTTCTCAAAGATCTAGTGAAATCAACTTCATCTTGCTTAATCCCCACCAAAATTTTCAAATAACCATCAATCCTACCCAAAGTACCCCTATTTGTGTTGTGTATCCACAAATGAGCCAATTCTACTACCAAAATATATAGAAGCAAGTAGGTTTTAAGTGTCTTTAGTAACCCGAACCTTGCTCAGAAAATATCCCCATTCTTTAGAAGTGACAACTCGTGAGAGTTAAATTGTGGCGTATTGATCATATTTTCTCAAGATTCCCTTGAAAATTGTGTAAAGAAGGATCTCTTCATGTCCTTCACCAACAAAGGTTACAAAATGGGTCCTCTCACCCTGGTCGAAAGGCACGACCTAAAGCAGTGAGGATAGATCAAATCCTCTTATATGGTGCTATCCATTTCTCCACTACCCGAGTGACAAAGAGCCAATTGAATCCCTTCCCCGGCTATAAAATTACTTATGAGTCATCTGTCTTTGAGTGTCTTTTTTAAATTTGTGATGTTGCTCAAAGGGAGAATTCTTAGGGAGAATTAATTTGATACCAACACCATTTTGGTGTTGTTTCGAGGAATTTTTGAACAAAGGTGTACACATACCAACTTGGGTAAAGTTTCTTACATGATCTAAGTGCAAATATGTTGTTTAATCATCATCCTGTGTTGAGATTTATAAGAATTGTGCAAAGTT
This sequence comes from Taxus wallichiana var. yunnanensis, assembly GCA_018340775.1. NCBI lineage: Eukaryota > Viridiplantae > Streptophyta > Pinopsida > Cupressales > Taxaceae > Taxus > Taxus wallichiana. The sequence goes on from CM031243.1 coordinate 763,888,899, forward strand.
ACAAGTTATGTGTTCAATATTTCAAGTTTCTAGTGGTCATTGCACTAAATTTATATCATCAATAATAAATACTTTGGTAAAGGAAGGTCAGATCTGTTAAGAGTTGCAAGAATTAGGTGTTGATAGATATTTGACATGTCATTTATAGTGCATTTTCACAACTAAGGTGAAAATCCTTAGTGGTGACTCTGTGTTGTTTTAAATTTTGATAAATACCAATTCCTTAACCTGTATTAAGTGAAATCATCACTAATCTTTGCAAAGATGGAAGGAATAAGATCTTTCTTCACTAAAGACCCTACCAAAAATTTGTTTCTAGAACTGGGAAAGACAAATTCAAAAGGAAAAAGAGTCTGGAAAATAGTTGGAGATTAGGAACCAAGAAAAGAGTTATCCATTGTGGAAAGTGATCAACCTGCGGTTGAGGATTACCATTCTTCTTTAAGTGATTCTGAATCAGGTAATCTTTATCTAGAATTGAATTCTCCAATTGGAGAGGGGCCTTCATTTGTGTTTGCTAAGTGTGCTTCTCAGTCTATCCCTATATTTTCTAAAGTTAATAGGGTTTTCCATGAAACAAAGTCTTTAGAGGACATTCATTTTGAAAATTGTACTCAAGTGTTTCAAAGACCCTTATTCCTCATCATTTTGTTTCTCTGTAATATCCACCCTCAAAAAATATGGCTCAACCCCTACCTAGACCTCCATTTGTTGTCAATAATTTTGGTTATATAGATTTTAGAGGTATGGGTGGGTATCGAAATGTAGTGCCACAAAATGTTAGAAATAGACTGCCTAAATTTTAAGGGAATAATGTTGTCACTTGGTGATCAACATTTAAATTTTTTTTTTGTCAATATGATGGAATAAGTTGAGATTGAATTCAAGGATGTGTATATAAAATTGGTTATTCATACTCTTGAGGAGGATGTATGGGACTGGTATAAGTCTTTTCTAGATAACTCAATAGATTCATGGATAGAAATGAAAATTTCTTTTAGATTGCACTATGGGGATAAAATAGATCCCGGTTTCTTTTTTCTTAATTTGAAAATATTAAAAAGAATCCTAATGAATGCATTTCATGACTTCAATACTAGGTTCAATAAGACCTTGAATAGGCTACCTGTAATATTGAGGCCAAGTGATGTTTCTTGTCTGATAAAATATTTTGATGCTTTTGACAAAAATGTTGTCTATTATTTAAGGGACAAAAACACAGGAACCTTAAGGCATGCCTTCACCATGGCTTTGTAGATTGAAAATAATATCAAAGCAACTTGGTAAGCCTTCTAAGTAGGGAAGGTATCAAGTTGATCAATCCAGAGAGCCTCGGTCCAAGTAAGTTTGTGGATCTAGAAGAGGTAAAAATATTGGCCGAGTTGTTAAGGAAATGTCATATAAACTAGCCAGAGTAGAGAAAGGGATTGGACAAGGTTCCCGTTAGTGCAGAATCACAACACCCCCAAATGAGTTTTGTAGGTCTACTTTTCTAAGGCAGGGTCATTTGGTGTGATTGCACAACATTGAGCTTTTCCCAAAGTGTGGGACTTTACAAAATTGGAAAAGCTCTCCAGATTAAAGGTTGGTTCCTATTCCTCTATTTGGGTGCATATGTGAGGACTTCAAGAGGTTCTATCTCTACACCAAATCTAAAACTTGCCAAGGAGACAGGGGATAAAAAGGGTTACAGAAATAAGAAACAACTAAAATACAAGGTGATGCACCACAGAATGATGGACACTAGTCTTATTGATAGACACAAACCAACAAAATACTTGCAATAATCAAGCACATATAACCAAATTGATAATGAAAGATCATATGCGCAAGAAAAGAGATAGAAAGGATCTATAATTGATCACAGACGTGTTTTATTGCTCGCATATTGATACAATGCATTACAAAATATCCAGGAGGAAAGAAACATATTGCAATTTTAATGGAAGGCCTGAACTCCATAAATCCCTTAGCTAGAAGGAAAAGGGATCCTACAAAACAAAGAATTTCTAACCTTTTACAATGAATTCCGCCCCTTCATTTATAGATTCAATCAGAGAGAAGAAAGAGAGAGATAGAGAGAGAAGCGAGAAAGCATATCAAAATTCAACCATTGTCGTTAATGCCTCTTACAAAATCTACCCCAAATCTTCCTTGACTGCATCAACCATTGGTTCCACACCTTAGAGGGAGAAGAAACAGCGGAATGGATCAAATCCGATCTAGTTGTTGAGGCAAGGATATCCGGAATTAAAATACCTGAAGAAATTTCTCCATTTTTCATCTACCAGGTCCTAAAAATTAATTTTTATCTTTCCATGGTGTAGAATATGTCGATATGCTTCCAACAAAGTGTCGATTTGCAATATTTTGAGCTCGAGTCAAAAGATATGCCTCCTCAAAGTTTGTATCGGGACCGCATAAATGGGCGGAAAATAGCTTGAAAAAAAGGTCCCTTTTGATATGGGACACGTGACAACCAAATTAGATCAAAAATTGGGTTCACGGGTCATAATTTATCTTTTCCCTTTTCCACAAAACTAAAAAAATCCCCATGGCCTCAAAGTCTCTCCTGGACACATGGCACCCTTTGGTTGGCTGGGGGATGCGCTTCCATATTTATCTTTGTGCCTTTTTGACAAAAGGAAAATTTTCACCTTTTCCTCTGACTCCCCACCTTGGCTTGACTCAGTTCAAATGCTGACTTTTCCCTTGGGTGGAGTTGTAGCCCATTTTGTGACTTTTATCCTTTTGGGATAATAAGGGAAATAACCAAATTTTCCTCTGCGGCTGCTTTCATTGACTTGGGCCCAAATTCTAACTTTTTCCCTAAGGTGGAGTTGCGTCCCATTTTGTGTTTTTGGCTAAGTATTTTTTCTTAGTGGGGGCGTATCTCTTGATTTGGGACACGTTGAAACCTAGCACTTGTTTGGGAACCTTCTCTCTCTCCAATACTTGAACTAGCGTCAATTAGACACTTGGCAGCCTCTACCGGCCTAGCCTATGCATTAATTATTCAACTAACTTTTCCCCTTTCTAAGATTGGACACATGGAGGCACCGCGCTTGCTTGAAAGCTCGGCTAAAATTTTACCTTTGGAGGATCATCGAGTTGACACTTGTCACCCTCGGCGGGTTGTTGGATTTTTAACGGTCCCTCTTACCCCTTTTGAACTTTGAGCTATGTGGCGAGTTTGCACTCATTTAGGTCTCCACCTTTGGAATAACTTTAAGATATGCACCACACTGACACTTGGCATTCTCCACTTACACTTCTATACTTAGCCAATTTTGAGGCCCACCCTATCTACCTTTTGACTCTATTTGACCATTTTCTACATGGAGGGTTGGCACAAGTTTGGGCCTCTGTCCTCGGCTTCTTTTTGGATTTGCACCGAGCCGACACCTAGCTGCTCTTTCTTAGTTAAAGACTTTTCAATGGTCCCACAACTTTTTGGGGCTTTGGATGCATGGAAGCTTGGCACAAGTTTGGGCTTCCCTTTTTGGATTCACCTTTGGAGAAGCACCATTAGGACATGTGGTTTCTTCCACGTGGTTTGATTTTGGACCCTTTCCCGAATGGCTTCAAGCCCAAGGACTTTGGATCTTTTCCATCTCTTCCCCTTCTTGCTCTTCACTCCTTTGTAGCACTACCCCTTCTATTATGACCCCGTTATTCCACGATTAAGTCTACCTCAGTAACTTGAAAACTGGATTTAAGACACGAAACGGCTCAACAGAGTCATTTCTTTTGCACAGGGTCCCTTAGTCTTTTTGGACACCGCCACTCCAAATGTTGAGTCCCTATACAACAAATTTATAGATCCGAACAATTTTTCTCGGGATCTTTCTATGCAGGTTGTGGCTGATCCAATATTTGGCACGGGGTGAAATATGGATAAAAATTTGGCAACTCACAGGGGTATCTTCCTGCTAGATGAAAATACCAATTGCCTTGTCATCTCCATTGGGCATGGAGTCGAGAACAATGGTCTGATAATGATTCTACCTCTTATTCACGAGCTCGGATGCTTGCACTCTCAATTTTCATAAGAAATATTGAAATGAAGGTTTTTGAGAGTAGAAAATTGTTTTGACTCGGGCCTCATCTGTCTCTCCGAATGGACTGCATAAGAGCAACAAAACAACACCACAACTATATACAAAATTTTGAAATCATACATGCTCCAAAAATAACATGCAGAGCATGAAAATAACTTAGGAAAAAATAAACCTACACTACAGCAATGCAATGTGCACAAGCACTTAGAGGAAAGAGAAACTAAACTAATATATACATGGTAAGACTTTCATTTTAATAACAGTGCTTAAGATAGATCACATTTATTGGAATCAGAACTCTTCACCATCCAAAGGTGTAGACAATTGGAAAGCATTTCTAATTTTGCATCTTGTGACCATATAGGGGCCACTCCACATGGCATCAAACTTGGAATGCCTTCCTAGTTTTTCTCGATTTGCATCCCATTTTAAAACCAGTTTCCTTCCTAGAAGGTCCTTGCTTTTTCCTTCTTATCAAAGCATCTCTTGATTGAGGCCCGATTATTCTCTATTTATTAGAGAGAATGCTCTTTGGTTTCTTCTAATTCTATCATCTCCACATACCTGGCCTCCATTGGTTCAAATTCAGACATCTCTAGCTACTTCACGAGCTCCAATACTGGCAACTCAAGTGATATAGGCAACACTGCTTCTTTCCCATAGACAAGTTTGAATGGAGAGCTTCCTGTAGATCTATTGGGTGTTATTCTATCAGCCCATAAGGTTGTTTTGAGCTTTGTGTGCTAGGTCCTCTGATTCTCATCAAGAGTTCTTCTAATGATCTTTAGCAGGTTCTTGTTTGTGGACTCAACTTGGCCATTACCTTGAGGGTAATAGTTTGATGAAGTGCTCAAGTAAGTCTCGTTCTTAACAGCCCATCCTGTGATCTTAGAACCTATGAATTCCAATGTATTGTATGATATAATGGTGGCTAACACTCCAAATTTGGTCGTTATCTCTTCATAGAAATCTAGTATACTTTGGACTCATTAGCTTCCTTGAGTGTCACCGCTCGATCCACTTGGTGAAATATTCTTCATTCTTTGTCGAAATCCATTTGTGGCCTTGGCTTGAATTTGGATTGATGACTCCAATGAAATCCAATCCCCATTACATGAAAGGTTGTAATGAAATTACTTGTATAATTCATATCATGAGTAGAAATATAACACCAAATAACACAATATTCTAGAATGATGATCTCAATATGCAATTATAATAGCTTCGCCACTTCGAGGGGGAAACCTTCAAACCATACAATAATACTCAAATACTCCAATGATGATGAAATACTACCTGCAATCCCCTATATATATACTATTCATATGTTATGGCCATCACTAAGGTCAACCTACTATGCATGAGAAAGTACAAATGATATAATAAAATGATATGGTAAGCCATAAGTCGGCTACTCATATCCTAATACAAGAAATAGGTTAAGGGTGTAGCATTCCCTTCCCCTTTAAAACAACATTGTCCGTAATGTTGAGAAGCTCTGGTGCTACTACAGGAATGTCATATCTTCCCATGTTGCATCTTCATTTTCCAAATTCTTCCACTTGATCAGGTACTCAGTAATAACCTGTGTCCTCAATCTTTTAGTGTGTGTTTGAAGGATGCATTCAGGTTCCAAGATGACCCTCCCCTCCTCATCGAGCTTAGGTAAAACTTTTTGCGTTGATACTCTCTATCCAATTACTTTCTTCAGGAAAGAAACATGAAATACTGGATGTATTCTGGCTGATTGTGGAAGTTCTAATTTGTATGCTACAGTACCAATATTATGCAATACTTGATAGGGGCCATAATACTTCGGTGAAAGTTTGTTATCCTTTTGATGTTGTTTCAAATAAATTTGCTTATATGGTTGTAACCACATAAAAACCCAATCACCGACTTCAAAATTCCTTTCCGTGCGATGTTGATCAACCTGTTGCTTCATGCAGTTTTGTGCCATGACCAAGTTCTCCTTGAGACTAGAGAGGACCTCTTGTTGATACTAAATGTTTTTTTGTACTTCTAACATGTGGTTGTCCTCTCAATGATGATGTGATGGATGGTGGATGGTACCCATAGAGTGCTAAAAAAGGAAACATTTTAGATGAAGTATGGAAGGAAGTGTTATACCACCATTCTACAAGTGGCAACCATTGGACCCATATTACTTTTTTATCATACGTAAAGCAATAGAGATATCCCTCCAAACACTTATTTACAACTTCTATTTTACCATCAGACTAGGGATGATAAGAAGAGATGCGAGCTAACCGAGTACACAAACATGAGAATAAATCAGTCCAAAAATTACTGGTAAATATAGGGTCTCAATCACTTACTATAATCTTCGGTGTCCCGTGAAGCTTCTGAATTGTGTCCATGAAGGTTGTTGCTACCATGCTTGTAGAAAATGGGTGTGCCAAGGCACAAAAATGAGCATATTTGGTGATTCTATCCACCACAACCATGATGAAATTTTTTCCATCAGATTTAGGCAATCCTGTGATAAAGTCCATGGAAACATCTTCCCACCACTGGCTAGGAATAGATAGAGGTTTTAGAAGACCTAGGGATCGAACTGTTTCACCCTTATTTTGCTGAAAAACCATGCATTTTGCCACAAATTTTGGATATACCAAATGTAACGAACCGTTACACCAAAACCTCGAGGCGTTAGTGAAATCCACACATGAGGATCATAACATCCCACCACGCTTCCATAGCCTAGACCCCGGGCTAGATTTTCACCCATATAGCGGGACCCCACCCTACCCTATACGAGCCCCAGGTGAACACTGCAATGCCAGGGTATCTACCTATGTTGAGACTCGAACCTGGGTGGTCGCTCTGATACCACTTGTAATGAAATTACTTGTATAATTCAGATCATGAGTAGAAATATAACACCAAATAACACAATATTCCAGAATAATGATCTCAATATGCAATTATAATAGCTTCGCCACTTTGAGGGGGAAACCTCCAAACCATACAATAATACTCAAATACTCCAATGATGATGAAATACTACCTACAATCCCCTATATATATTATTCATATGTTATGGCCATCACCAAGGCCAACCTACTAAGCATGAGAAAGTATAAATGATATAATAAAATGATATGGTAAGCCAAAAATCGGCTACTCATAACCTAATACAAGCAATATGTTAAGGGTGTAGCATAGGTTGGTTGACTAAGATTGGGTGCAATGAAAGTGTTGCTAGATTTTCTTATCCTTTGAAGAATGCACAATTCCTGCACCTTTTGATCCATGCATAGCATTCACTAAACACTCTTGGCTAGTGATAACTCACCTTCATGATTTTGAGTGCTATCACCCTTGGAGTAAAATGACCTCTAAATGCCTCAATATGGAATTCTTATAACACTCTCTCAACATGATCTGCCTCAATGCATCTTCAACAAAATTCCATTAATGTCCTTTTAAACAAGACACCATCAATAAGAATGTATGGGATGGCTCATGTAATCTGAAATGCCTCCTTTTTCTTTACTCATTCCATGAGGACACAGGCATGTTTGAAGGAAGTGTACCATGTCTTGAGTCTAAAAAGGAGCAGTAAAGCATCTCTCCCTTCTTCTTGATTGTCCTATAGAACAAAAAAAAAAACCTCCTTTTCATTATTTGCTTCATCTTGTTGACTCGAGGCTAGTTTTTCACACAACCCCTTCCCATGGACCAGCTTAGTGACCCTTATTTCAATGTCATACTCCATGACATGAGTGATCCATCCCGCACATTTTTCATTCGGTCCTCACGAGAAGGAATTATTTAACTCCCGCATGAGAAACCAACAATTGGATTTTATTATTTGAAACTAGGTGCTTAAACTTCTTTAATCCTCTTATTACTGTCAAGAATTTCTCTTCAATGAATGAGTATCTCACTTCATAGTATTCCAGCACCTTGATCGAAGAAAGCAATTGGTTTTTCTATACTTTCTTTGTTATGCTCAACCAAGATTGGAGAAATTGTGTCACTCCCACCAAAGGCATACAAAGTGTGAAGTCTTAGATAAATCTGGATTTACGAGAGTTGGGGCTTATGATATAGCTTCTTTAATGGCCTCAAAGCTTGCCTTCGCTTCAGCTATCCACCTAAATGCTAATCTCTTCTTCAACATCAACGTTATTGGCTTAACAAGGGTAGCAAAGTTTGGTACAAACCTGGGACAAAATTAATTTTCCCTAGGAAGCTTTGAAGAGATTTCTTGTGGCTTGAAATGGAAAAGAAATTATTGCTTCAACTCTCTCTAGGTTGATTGCCAATCCTTCCTTTGATACAATATGACCCAGAATCCTGCCCTCATAGACCAAGAATATGCATTTTTAGGGTTCAATGATACCCCAAAGCTCTTGCATCTTGAAACACCCGCCTTAGGTGGAAAAGTTTTTTTGCTGCATTTTTGGAGAACATTGTGATGTCATCAAGGTAGATCAGTACTATTTTGTTGATCAGTCCTTTGAATGCCATATCCATTTCCCTTTGAAAAGTGGCTCCGGCATTAGACATGACAATCCCAAAGACATTTTTCGTAGGCATAAGTGCCCCATTTGATGGTGAAAGCTATTTTGAATTGATCATCTTCTTTCACCATGATCTCGGTTGTACCCTAAGTAGCCATCTAGGAGGGAAACCTCTTTGATCTAAAAACTACTTGTAAGATCTGCTCCAATGAAGGGAGCGGGTAGTGATCCTTGAGGAGGCTCTATTCAAGTCTCGAAAATATACACACAACCCGGTCTCTCCATTTTCTTCCTAAATGGGCCTGTTTGCAACCAAGCTTGAATGTTTTATTGGAAATATGATACTTGCCTCTATCACTTGTTCACTTCTTTCTTCATCGGGGGCTCAATGTGTGGATTGACCGTGGTCTCTGCTTTTCCGATGGGCTAAGTAGCTAGGTCTAGTTTTATTGTGTGTTGTGCTAGCCTTGGATTGAACCCTCTTAGGTCTTCATAGCTCCAAGAAAATACATTTGGAAATTTTTGGAAAAGTTGTATGAATTCCAACCTTTCTTTCTTGTTGGCCACTTTTCCAATTTGAAGTGTTTTGTCTTCTCAAACTAGGATTGACTCGAATCTTCTCCTTTGATCTCGTATGTTAGACTTATCTTTTCTAAACTGATCATTAGGATTGAAGATGGAATCCAATGTCACTAATCCTTTGGGAAGCTTGTTTGTATGTAGTTGTACTATGTGATTCCCGTATTGCTGCTCTAATCTGCTTTGATTTCTAGCTGAGAATTCAGCTTCTTCTTGTAAAACGTTAATGGTCTCGTTGATCATTCTTGAACACCTACCAAGGCATGTGTTGTTAGTAGGCACCGCTTTGGCTCACAACTATATGGATATGTGGTTCTTCTTTGTCTCTTTTGATGTTGTCAACCACATCAAATTTTTCTCCAACTACTGCAATTCTATCAACAACTTCATTCTCCTTCCCGGTATGGACACAATGTTGAAGGCCTAAAAATTCTCCATGAGATCAAATACCCTACTCTTATAGTTCTTGAGTAGGTCATTTTTAAAAACATTAAGTCCTTTGACTTGATTGGCAACTAGTTCACTATCACCAAACACTTGAAAGTTCTTGATTCCTAGCTTTATCTCCCAATGAAGGCCATACACCAAAGCCTCATATTTAGTAGTGTTATTCGAGCAGGAAAACTGAAATATGAAGGTTAAATAATATTTCATACCTTTGGGGGACTGTCATCATCAATCCGGCACTATGATAATTATTCACCGGAACTCCTCGTGCTATGATTATTTACTAATGCACACCTTTAGTTTGGTGGATGTAATCTGAAACAAAACAACAACATAACACAAGAATACCATCGACTATGATAAGACGAATGATAACAAATCTGAAATATCAAAATAAATTATAATATTAACATGAAATCATTATAATCTCACCCATGAGGTACTTCAAGTGTTATTGACTTCACTTGCCTTTCACCAAGACTATGGGAGAAACTTTACAATTACACCTCTTAATGGCTTCTTCAAGACACCCTTTAAACTAATGGCTTCCTTCGCACACTTCCTACAATATTTCTCACTACTTCCTTCTATGCTAAATGAGGGGGTAGCCTCTCTATTTATAGAACTTCCAAGCTTATCCATCTTATCTCTAAGATAGGATAAGAACTCCACTACGATGAATCATATTCCATACCTTAACTCTTATCTCGTACATGTAAGCTTATCTTCTAAGATAAGATAAACCTTATCATTTTACATGGGTTCCACATTTTTAGAATTTTTACAAATAAAATACAAAAATATTTATGACCTCACTCCTTGTCCTTATTACCAATATAATATTTCTAATTCCTAATCACGTAGACCCTACTTCTCTAATTACCCAAACTTTGACATTTTAACATTACTGGGACCATTTACAAAAATATTTACTTTTTACAACATTCCTATTGTACTTTGACTACCGTACTCCACATTATTGGCGGCACCGTACTGACGGCGCCATTCTCTTCTATCAGACACTACTACTAATTATACTTAACAACATCATACATTAATGAAATAGAAATTACGGAGGAAAATTTTAGTGTCGACATCTTCCCCTTCCTAGCTTCTTCTCCATCCTCGAGTAGACTATTCTCGTGCTTGGAAAATCTTCAACTTGTCGTGGTTGACCCATTTCGTAATGGGAGTGCCATCCAATTCCTCCAGTCAGTACGTACCATTTTCATGCACAATTTCTATTTTGTAGGGCCCCATCCATTTTGGAAGAAATTTTCTCTGTCTTCTTTTTTTTGTATCGGAATCATATACTAGAACCAAGTCATTCACATGAAATGGAGACCAACAAATCTTTTGATCAAAGTATTCCTTCTCGCTTCATTTTCTTCTTATAGCTTGTATCCTTTGCTATTTCCCTCATTTCCTCTAACAAATGAAGATGTACAAACCTTTCTTTTCTTGAATCACTTTCATCCATCCTTTCATTTTTCGTAACTCTCACAAAGGGGGAATAACAAACTCAATAGGAAGAACTGAATCAATGCCATAGACAACTAAAATGGGGAGTATCCTGTTGCTAACTTTGATGTTACCCTATATGCCCACAATGCTGCATGAATCCTTTTATCCCACTTATGTACCGCAAGGCTGCATCTTTTGCTAGAATTTGACACAACACAAAATTTGTTCGTTCCACCTATCCCTTTGTGCTTGGCTTGTATGTTGTTGCCTTCATGTGCTTAATAGAAAACTTGTTGACTATGGCTTCTACTACCTCATTAATGAAGTGGCTTCCTTGATCTCATTACAATTTCTAATGGGCAACCAAATCGGTGACAATGCATTCATATATGAACCTTGCCACTTCATCCATAGAAGTTGTTTTCAATGGCCTAGCTTCAACCCACTTAGTTAAATAATGCATGGCAACTACAATATACTCATTTTAGTGTGGGGTAGTTGGAAGTGGACCTACAATATCTATTCCCCACTTTTCAAAGGGACCAAGTGGAATAATAGGGCATAATGGAGCTGATGAAGTCTTACGGTTACCATGTGTTTGAAAAATATCACATGTCTTACAATAATTATAGTAATCTCTAAAAAGAGTGGGCGGTGATAACCCGCATCCAAGATCCTTCTTGTTGTAAGTTATCCAGAGAAGTGTCCTCCACATGTACCATTATGGAATTATTCTAGTAGTTCCTTCCCTTGATCATGTCCAATCCCTCTTTCAGTACTATCCATCGAAGTCCTATTCGAAATAATACTCCATGCAAAATACAATATGGACGACTGGCTTGAGTAATCTTTCTCTTAGTCTTTGCATTGGCACCATCGAAACCCGAATTCATTCGGATAATTCCAAATATCTATGTATTCACTAGGGATTGTGTCCGGGGATAACAAGGTTGCATCGGGAAATCATCATCATCACAAGATGATCCTAAACCATCATAGGCTCAAGAGAGTTCATCTACATTGACATGCTTCTTTCTGGCCTATCTATAATATCAAATTCAAATTCTTGTAGCAAAATTATCCATCTTGCTATCCTCCCCGATGGGTTAGGCTTATTTACAATATATTTTAGAGCCTCGATGATGATCATTACATAACTAGAAATTTTTGCCCTAGCAAGTAATTTCTAAACATCTTTACAAAGAAAAAATGATAGCTAGAGCCTCTTTTTCGATTCACGAGATAATTTACCTCAGCATTGCTCATTTGTCTGCTCCCAAAGTAAATTGGATGTTCATTCCCATTTTCATCCTTTTGGCTCAAAGTACTTCCTAGTCTTTGTATATGAGGCATCGTGTACACAATGAATGGCTTGCTCTAATCTGGATTCTTCAAAACAGTGAAGACACCGGGGCTTCCTTCGATTTTCCAAAAGCTTCATGCGCCTTATTTCCTGGTTCATAACTAACATCCTTCTTCAAGAATTGGGTTAGTGGTTGTGCAATCTTTGAGAAATTCTTGATGAACCTTCTATAGTAACCCACATGGCCTAAAAATGATCTCAACTTACTTCTATTAAGAGGAAATGGTAAATCTTTGATTTTTGAAACTTTATCAAGATCAGTACCAATACCATCTCTGGATACAACATGCCCTAACAAAATTCCTTTAGAACATCCAAAGACACACTTTGTAGGGTTTAGTGAGGCTTGTGCTTCATCTAACCTTTGAAATGTTGTCTCCATTTGGTGCAGGTGGTCCAACTTGCTCCCATAGATGTAAAAATCATCCAGAAATACTCTGATGAAGGTCCCAATGTAGGGTTCGAACACCCTATTCATCAAACGCTGGAATGTTGCTGGAGCATTACACAACCCAAAAGGCATAACTCTATAAGCAAACATTCCCCAAGGAGTGGTGAACGTGGTCTTCAGCTGATCTTTCTCTCTATATACAAACTTGGTTGTAGCCGCTATATCCATCAGCAAAACTATAGCACTCCTGGCCAGCTACTTCGTCCAAGATCTGATCTGAAAATGGAAGAGGGTAATGATCCTTCTTTGTTGCCTTATTGAGCTTCCTGTAATCAACACAAATGCGTAGCTTCCCATTCTTTTTTATTGAGATCACAATGGGAGAAACCCATTCTGAATTCTCCACAGCAAATATGAATCCTGCATCAAGCAACTTATCTATTTCTTCTTTTACAGTCTTGGAAAAATTAGGATTCATTCTATATGGCATTTGCTTTATGGGCTTAGCACCATCTACCAGCTCAATACAATGTTCTACCCAACTTACTTGACGGAGTTCCTTGTAATCAAAAGTGAATAGGTGTATGTACCTTCGAAAGAGCTGGAGGTAGGATTCCTTCTCACTCTCCATCACAGCATCACCAATCTTTATTTGTTGGAGACGATCATCAACTTCTTCTTTAGATAATTTTATGGGGTCATGAGTTGGTGTGACTGGAAGGATATCCATGACTGAAACATCCACCTCACTTTCTTCATCTTTAGTGTCCACTTCACTGGTACTAGAGTAATCAGAGGATGTCCAATCATCAGTTTCATCACTTGAATCCACAGGTTCTACCTTATGATGTCAAGGGATCACATTTATCTTCACCCTCTCTCTACCATGTCCAAGTGTCATGAAACCTTCATTCCAGTAGTTTCTTGCATGAACTCTCCTTAGCCATGGTCTTCCCAAAGAAGATTGGGTACGCAACAGTACCATTTTTCATCACCTGAAAGTCTACCACACATACCACACCCATAACAGATATTGCCACATTTGAAACTACACCTTCTGGTTTAGTTTTTCCTTTATTTAATGACCTTAACATAAGTGTTGAAGGGCGATCAATTTTTAAACCCAACATATTCATTACAGACTCGGTCATTACATTAACTACAACACCTCCATCAACTAAGACATCATGAATTGAAATACCATTACATAATACCTCAGCTTGTGGAGCATAGGGATCTGCCTCTGCCTCCAAAACAGGGACCTCAACCTCCTTCCTTCTTCGAGCATTGATTCCACCTCGCAACTCCCGCCTCTTCTCAGAAGACATAGCCAAGAGTTGACCATATGTAATATTTGCAGGCCTTTTGGACAGATCTTCCAAGATGGAGTATGGTCCTTGCCCCTGTGAAATCAAAAAATCCTGCACACCCAAATTTCTTCTCCTATGTTTCTTACTAGTTTCTTCTTTCATCTTCTTAGGATCATTTCCATCTTGATTATCTTTTTCTTTCTTTCTTTTTGTTACAAACACATCTACTTCATTATTTCTGCTCTTATCTACTACATCAAAAGAATTCACAGGTGCTTTTCCTTTATCATTATCTCCTTTACCAGATGTAGAAGCTCTATCTGGACAATTATACTTATAATGACCCTTTTTATAACAACCATAACAAACAACTTCAGAAATATTTCTTTTTGGACCTCTATCTCCTCCCTGAGAACTAAATTCCTTTCCTTGAAGAAGATTAATAGTTAACTGACCCATCTTTTTTAGCAGATCTTCATACTCAGTAGATGTACTAGGAGAAATATTTGTGCTCACCGGGAGTGGTTGTGGATTCTGGACCAAAGGTGCTTTGTGTAGGCTCTGCTTTAGCCACAATTTCTTTGGGGTCCTCTTCCATGCTTTCTTCTTGCCTTCTTGCAATCTCCTTTTCTTGTTCAATGGTAGCCGGGCGGTCATACTTCACTCATTGTTTGATCTCTGGCTTCATCCCAAGAATGAAGTGCTTACAGAGGAGATTATCCACGCCATTCATCAACCCATCCGCTAGTCCTTCCTTCCGGATCTAGGCATCGAGCTTCCTCCTTAGCTCTAGAACACGAGCATGATAATCCCTTATCTTCTCCTTCTCTTCTTGGGATAGCTTTGTGATCTCGATCATGAGATCTGCATATTTCTATTGTTCACCAAATTCTTCAAGAAAGCTTTCAGTTAATAAATCCCATGAATTTTTCACATTATCACCTAGTGTTTCAAACCACCTAAGTGTTGAACCATCCAAAAAGGTAGGAAAAATTCAGTCCATTGTTCCTTCTTATAAGGCCATTACAAATACAAGATCACTTAAACTCTTGAATGAAAGAAGAAGCATCTTCATTAGATTGAGCTGAAAAAACAGAATCTTTCCCATTTTCAAAAGTAACCACCGTGAAATACCAACTCACAAGTACAATCAACAAGACTTATGTGTACAAATAATTGGAATCACTATACTAGAAAGTGACTTTACACCTTTCTACAGTAAAATAGAAATGACCACGGTAAACTATGGTAAAACTTGACTTACTGCGGTAAAAACTGACTTTACTATGGTAAACACTATTCACGGTAAAAAGTGAAGTTACTGCGGTAAATACTATTCACGGTAAAAAGTGAAGTTACTGCGGTAAATACTATTCCAGCAAAAATGACTTTACCATGGTAACTACTATTCATGGCAAAAATGACTTTACCATGGTAACTACTATGCATAGTAAAAACAAGGTTACCCTCTAATTGATTTTTGACTAAGTGGGAATATCTCTCCAGAAAATCCACCAACGAGGAATGGTCTCGGCAACGGAACCAAAATGTCATCACCAATCCGGCACTATGATAATTCTTCACCGGGAACTCCTCGTGCTATGATTATTTACTAATGCACAACCTTTAGTTTGGTGGATGTAATCTGGAAACAAAACAACAACATAACACAAGAATACCATCGACTATGATAAGACAGAATGATGACAAATTTGAAATATCAAAATAAATTAGAATATTAACATGAAATCATTAATCTCACCCATGAGGTACTTCAAGTGTTATTGACTTCACTTGCCTTTCACCAAGACTATGGGAGAAACTTTACAATTACACCTCTTAATGGCTTCTTCAACACACCTTTAAACTGATGGCTTCCTTCACACACTTCCTACAATATTTCTCACTACTTCCTTCTATGCTAAATGAGGGGGGTAGCCTCTCTATTTATAGAACTTCCATGCTTATCCATCTTATCTCTAAGATAGGATAAGAAATCTACTCGACGAATCATATTCCATACCTTAACTCTTATCTCAGTACATGTAAGCTTATCTTCTAAGATAAGATAAACCTTATCATTTTACATGGGTTCCACATTTTTAGACTTTTTACAAATAAAATACACAAAATATTTATGACCTCACTCCTTGTCCTTATTACCAATATAATATTTCTAATTCCTAATCACGTAGACCCTACTTCTCTAATTACCCAAACTTTGACATTTTAACATTACTAATTACCATTTACGACAAATATTTACTTTTTACAACATTCCTATTGTACTTTGACTGTTACCGTACTCCACATTATTGGCGGCACCATACTGCGGCGCCGTTATCTTCTATCAGACGCTACTACTAATTATACTTAACAACATCATACATTAATGAAATAGAAATTACGGAGGAAAATTTTAGTGTCGACAGACACAATCATAGTTCTTTGCTCACTCCTTGTCTACTCCTTAGCCATCAAATAAAAATTTCCATACCTCATTGTCATCTTTATATTTTGGCTTAGTTAGGTCGTGAATAGGATGATTCTCTTCACTTAGACAATAAAAACCTAGCTCATATTCTTACATCTCCTTATAGGGGTCAAAAGCATGTCTTTGTTGTTGGCCCTCTCATCGAGGGTCAATTTTGGAATACATCCCACCTTTTTGTCTTCTTCACAAGTGTTTTGGAGGTATTATTGATCAAAAGCTAAGTAATTGCCATTGATTGGGCCGGGCACATAGGATTCAATATGATAATCAGCAATAGGTTTAGATCTGATTGTGGCCTTTTCCCCATACCTTTTCCTAAAGAGCATATGTGACCAATCAGTAGATAAATAGCCTCCAATTTTGGTAGTGAAGTCCCTTGACAAACACAAAGCAAAATGTGGTGGTAAATATATGATGGATATGATGTGCGTAACAATCACATTATGGTAGGCATGCAAAGTGAGGTTCGAGATACTTGATGATTCCAACAGGTTGTCATTGTTGTCCCATCTACTTATACTACCCCTATAGAGATGACATCATACTAGAGGCCTAGTTAATCGATATTTGCTTGGGGATTACAAAACTACTTGCCCCGTAATCAATCATACAATTGTGCACCAATTTTTCTCCAATAATTAATGAAACATATAATGGAGGAGGCCTCGTGTTCATACCTTCTTGTTCTCCATGGTTTCTCCCAAGTTGAGCCACATTAGTAAGCACTTTTTCTTCTTACTAGAGGGCTAGTTTGATCTTGACCAATTTTGCATGGAAATCTCAGTGACAACAGACCTGTCTTCCCCGGAATGGATAGTGACTCCCATACTTTGAAATGTTCACACTTGTCCTCTTCATTTTCTCAATGATATTGAATGAGCTATCTTTCTTCTACCCCTTCCCAGGTACATTTTTTTCTTTTACGTGGGTTTTCACAATCGGTGCTTTAGTGGATTTCGAAGGTGGCTTGGATTAGTTCTCAGATATTGGGAGTTATATTTGGAGCATCATAACCCCGTGGAGTGATGGAAGATTGAGGGTCACCTAAATTTAGTGGTTTGCCTTCTCCAATAT
Source organism: Taxus wallichiana var. yunnanensis (assembly GCA_018340775.1). Lineage (NCBI taxonomy): Eukaryota > Viridiplantae > Streptophyta > Pinopsida > Cupressales > Taxaceae > Taxus > Taxus wallichiana. Next base: position 763,906,575 of record CM031243.1, read on the forward strand.
TTCTCTTTTTGGACCATGTACTTGTAGGTACACTTTTATAAGGGAACCGATTCATCCTGCACTTCCTCGGCTTGTCAATCGATTGTGAGCATAGTCTCACTGAGGTCCCTCTTGTTGAGATCCTTGTAGTTGATCTCCTTCTTGGCTAGGTTCTTATGTCACTATACTGGTTTGCAGCATCAAGTCTTAATTTAGAGCACCATTAAAGCACATTAATTGGTTATGTTGTTGATTGCATGGAAAACACTCATATTCCTATGTTGTATTGTTCGTGATGGAACTAATGCCCTTGATGTTGAGTAGGTGTTTGGATCATATGACCAAAAGGTCTAGCAGCTTGGTCTTTCCCGGGTTCTAGCTCGATTTATAGTCTGACAAGGTGGTCTATTTTGCAGTCTTGGGATCTAGACCGACACTCGACCACCGAGACCGATCATACACCTAGAACTCTAAGCTTGTTGCCTTTTGATGGTTACTAACTCATTCCCCATGTTCAAAGTTGTTTCATGACTTCTTGGAGTTCTTTAGAGGTGTTAGATGATGAAGTGGAGGCTTCAATTGAGCTTTGACTCCTAGGAGTAGGTAAAGGGTCTAATGTGGGTGTTTGATTGGTATCTGGGCTTCCTAACTCAATGTATAGAGGCATGGATGGCCTAGGAGTGATATTTCCAGCCTGAATCAAATGGTTCTCCTCCTGTATGGAAAGGCTATAGGCTACAGGTAAGTTTGTGGCCTCCATTGACTGAATCATCAAATAAATATCAGAATTTAAATCCCTAAGAAATTATAAGAAGGCACCTTCATTAGTGGGCTTTAGTGCTATTGGAATCCTATCCCATGTCCATTAAAATTTGAGGTTGAAGTCTATTAGCTACTCATTCAGGGCTCTCTTGATTGTTGTTAGTTTCTCCAATAAAGATAATTTATCACCTTTCTCTCCAAATTGGTTGTGAAGAGCTGTGCACAGATGGTTCCAATTTTGGATAGAGCCTACTTCAAGGCTCCTAAACCATTGTGAATCTTTACCTTTGAGTGAAGAGGAAAGAAACTTGACTGCAATGTCCATCTCGTGGATTTCTTAGATCGTACAAACATTTGTAATATCTTGGACATGATCACTAGGAGAATTCTAGTTTTCCCGAGTGAAATATGGGATTCTCTTTAATGCTACTATCGAGACTAGATTTTGTGCATTCAGAGCAAGTGGCTTACTTTGCTGGTGAAATTGACATAAGGATTTGGCTGAGCCATCCTAATCGACCTAAGCACCCCTCTTGATTGAGAGAATGGCCTTCTGGGAGGAGGTGTTAATAAGGATCTATTTTTGGGGGATAGAGACCTCTAGGATCTTCTTCCTCCCCTCCCTCTGTCTGGGGATAAGTCTAGATAGACAATTAATCCCTCTTCTCTGGTTCTTGGTTGTGTTTGTATTCTTCTCATCAACTTGCTTGGATTGCTGAAACTAGTGGATTTTTTTCTTTTGGAGTCGCCAGATGTACAATTTTAAGACTTATTAAAAGTCAAAATCATAGCAAGTGTACATCAATTCTTACTGTACAAGATGGATACTTCTCCATCCCACCAAGCATGCAAAAACTATTAGTGTAGAATCACAACACTCCCAAATGAGTTCTCGTAGGTCTACTTTTCTAAGGTAGCATCATTTAGTGTGATCGCACAACATTGAGCTCTTCCCAAAGTGTGGGACTTTGCATAATCATAAAATCTCTCTAGCTTAAAGGTTGGTTCCTATTCCTTTGTTTGGGTGCATACATGAGGACTTGCAGAGGATCTATCTCTACACCTAATCTAAAACCTGCCAAGGCGAAAGGGATAAAAATGGTTATAGGAAATAAGAAACAACTAAACTATAAGGTGATGCACCACAGAATGTTGGATACTAGTCTTCCCGATAGACACAAACAAACAAAATACATGCAATAATCAAACACAGATAACCAAATTGATAATGAATTACCATATGTGAGAAAAAGAGATAGAAAGGATCTAGAATTGATCACGATGTGTTTTATTGCTCTGCTGATTGATGCAATGCATTACAAAATATCCAAGAGGCAAGAAACATATTGCAATTTTAATGGAAGGCCTGAACTCCATAAATCCCTTTGCTAGAAGGAAAAGGGATCCTACAAAACAAAGAATGTCCAACCTTTTACAATGAATTCCGCCTTAATTTCTATATTCATTTAGAGAGAAGAAAGAGAGAGAGAAGTGGGAAAGTAGATCAAAATTCAACCACTATCGTTAATGCCTCTTATAAAATCTACCTCAAATCTTCCTTGATTACATCAACCACTGGTTCGGCACCTTGGAGGGAGAAGAAATGGTGGAACAGATTGAACCCGATCCGTTCTTTGAGGCAAGGAGATCCAGAATTAAAAGTCTTGAAGACATTTCTCCATTTTTCACCTACCAGGGCCTGAAAAATGAATTTTTATCTTTCCATGGTGTAGAAGATGTCGAGATGCTTCTAATGGTGTCAGATTTGCAATATTTTGAGCCCTGAGTTGAAATATATACCTCTTTGAAGTTTGAATCGGGTCCATACAAATGGGTGGGAAAACAATTTTAAAAAATGGGCCCCCTTTTGATATGGGACACGTGATGTACCTGAGATTAGAGAAAAAAATTAGGCTCACATGTCCGTAATTTATCTTTTTCCCCTTTCCACAAAACTCGAAAAAACTCCGCACCCCGAAGCCCCTCCCGGACATGTGGCACCCTTTTGTTGGCTAGGGATATGCTTCCATCTTTATCTTTGTGCCTTTTTGACAAAAGGAAAATTTTCACCTTTTCCTTTGACTCCCTACTTTGGCTTGACTCGGGCTCAAATGTTGACTTTTTCCCTTGGGTGGAGTTGCAGCCCATTTTTTGACTTTTATCCTTTTTGGATAATAAGGGGCAAAAACTAACTTTTCCTCCGGTGGCCCACTTTCATTAACTCGGGCCCAAATGCTGAATTTTTCCTTGGGTAGAGTTACGACCCATTTTTGTTTTTTGGCTAAGTCTTTTTGCTTGGTGGGGGCATATCTCTTAATTTGGGACACACGACAACCTGGCACTCATTTGGGAACCTTCTCTCTCTCCAATCCTTGAATTAGCGCCATTTAGACACTTGGCAACCTCCATCATCCTGGCCTATGTATTGACTATTCAACTAACTCGCCCTTTCGATATTGGACACGTGGAGGCACCGCACTTGCTTGAAATCCTAGCTCAAAGTTTGCCTTTGGAGGAGCGTCAAGTTGACACTTGTTAGCCTCCATTGGTCTATGGAATTTTCAATGGTCCCTCTTACCCTTTTGGACTTTGAGCTACGTGGCGGTTTACACTCATTTGGGTCTCTACCTTTGGACTAAATTTTGGAGATGCGCCACACTGACACTTGGCATTCTCCACTTATAGTTATATACTTAGCCAATTTTGAGCCCGCCCTATCTGCCTTTTGACTTTTTTTGACCATTTGCTACATGTGGAGGACTCGGTGTAAGTTTGGGCCTTAGCCCTAGGCTTCCTTTTAGATTTATGTCGAGCCGACACTGGCCGCTCTCACTTAGTTAGAGACTTTTCAATGGTCCTCAGTAACTTTTTGGGGCTCTGTGACGCATGGAAGCCTAGTGCAAGTTTTGGCTTCCCTTTTTGGATTCACCTTTGGAGAAGTGTTGTTAGGACACATGGTTCCCTCTATTTCCTCCACACTTAGTTGATTTTGGACCCTTTCTGAATGGATTCGAGCAGGACTTCATATCTTCGCCATCTCTTCCCCTTATTTCTCCTAGATCCTTTGTGGCATTTCCCCTTCTATTCGACCTTGTTATTCCATGGTTTATTCTACTTGTAACTTGAAAAATGTGATCAAGACATGGAAACGGCTCAACATAGTCATTATTTTACACAGGACCCCCTATTCTTTGTTGGCCCCCACCTCTCCAAATGTTGGGTCCCTCTGCTACCAATTTAGAGATCCTAACCATTTTTCTAAGCTTCTTTCTATGTGGGGTCATGGCTGATCCAATATTTGGCTCAGGGGTGAAATATGGATAACAGCTCCCAAGGTCGACACAAGCCACAAGGTCAAGAAAAATTTACAAAATCATCCCAGAGGTGATCATAGATCAGATGATAGGGTTAAAGGGCCTGTGGGATTAGGAAATAGATAGCCCCAACCTCGAGAAAATATATTGGTGCCTCGATCCTTTAACTCGCCAGAGTTACTACTATGGAAGAGGTCCATGATTTGGAGTGGTGTGATAAATGTTTCTGGCTCATTCCCATGCGATGAAGACAAATAACTTGAGGAAGATGATGATGATGAGACCGATGACGACGCATGCATGATGGATTGCTCTACAAGTTTACAAGGGGCAACCTCAACTGAGTTGATAAGTGCTAGAACTGCTGCTAATTTCGGGATTACATTCACCGGGTATTACCTCTTCCTCCCACTCATACTTTTGAAATTGATATGGTACAAGATTTTGAGTTTCCTAATAATTATTTTGAGTACTTAAGGGCATTAATGATTAAAAATTATGATGGAGGAATTCCTTCAAAAGAGGACAAACAATTGTTAATGAATGCAACAATTGCCCAAGAAAAGGAATACAATACTAGGAGTAAGGTTTCCAAACAAAATATTCCAGTGCTTACCAATATCCCTAAGGAAACCCTTACAAAATATGCATCTAGCAAAGGATTTTTCACCCCAAATAAAACTTGTGCTCCTCCCCATGTTCAGACTGTAAAAAATCCCATGCCATCAAATGAATTTGTAAACCTTCCTCCTAATATTGCCTTACCCAAATATGTTCCTTGTGACATAGCCCAAATCTTGAGTCAGATCAAGATTACTGTTCCTATTATTGAATTTCTTAGAATCCCTGAGCATAAGAAGAGGGCATTTGAGTATTTGGGGCTTAAGGAAGAAAAGGTCACTCAGGGTAAAAATGTAAATAATGTAGAGGTTCCTCCTGCCATTGCTAAATTAGAAAAACCACAAGCATTGGAGGAATTGGGTGAACCACCTAAGGTTTATTTGGGAACTTCTCTGGTTGAGTCTCAGCTGAATGTGGATCCATTTTTTACTACTCTGATTATTAAAGATAGGTTGTTACATAACTGCATGTTTGATTTAGGAGCTTCATGTAATGTAATGCCTCTTGAGGTCATGAATGAGTTGAATATCAAAGTAACAACAACTTATGGGAAATGTACTTCCATGTATTCAAGAGAGGTGCCAGTAGTTGGATGTGTCAAAGGTTTAGTAGTGCAATAGGCAGTGTATCCAAGAAAGTACTTAACCTTGAATGTAGTAATTGTGGATTGTCCTGCTAAGTGGGGAATATTATTATCTAGAAAGTGGGCAGCTAGTGTGGGTGGAAGTGTGCAAATGAACATGTCTTATGCCACTATACCAATTAACGGAAGCCTTGTGAAGTTATATGGTGAGAATAAAATGTTACATCTCATTGAGGACCCTAAATGCTTCTTATGAGGTATTATACACATATTTTGATGTCAGTAACTTCGTGGGCTATGCTAATTATAAGTCTCCTAAATAGGTTGGTTCTCCTTGGACTCTGATGTTTGATGGGGATTGTTCTAGATCTGGTAATGGTGTTGGTATTGTCTTGATATCTCTAAGCCAAGATGAGTTTAATTTTTCTTTTAAACTCAATTTTGAGTGCACAAATAACATTGCTTGAGTATGAAGCACTACTCTTGGGTCTAAGGATTGCATGGAAATATGGTATTAGAGATATTTTTGTTAAATAATATTCAGAGTTGATAGTCAAACAAGTCAGAAAATTGTATGCTACAAAGAACCAAAGAATGAGATAGTATAGGCATGTAGTTTGGGACTTCATCAAAATATTTGACTCTTTCAATATAATACATCATGATAGGAGCTATAATACTGTAGCAGAAAAATTGGCAGTATTGGGATCAAAGTTTGAAAATTATACAATGTCTCCCTATTGTGAATATGATGTTGAAATATTGACCAGGCCATCTGTCCCTAAAAATATCAAGCACTGGTAGGTATTTGAAGATGATGCTCAGGTCCAAAGGTTTTTACAAAATAAAGGAGAATTTTCCAATCAAAGTGTAGACTGGGAACCAATGGTCTGTGTAACTGAAAGAAATGAGACTTTATTTGGTAAGGACATTATTCAATTGAAGACTAATAATGTTCTCAGAGGGTTGGTTGCACTAGAATCAAATTTTGATAATGTTGACTGCATTGTCAATGCACACATGTCAGCCTTGAGAGATGTTGAAGACTATGACCTGGCATAAAGGATAAACCTAGGAGAATATGGCTAGGCAACAACTTGAACAGAGAAGAAAAGCAGTCATATGTCTAATTGCTAAAAAAGTACCAAGACTGCTTGGCTTGGTCATATTCAGAACTGAAAGCATACAGGGAAGACCTTTTTCAACATGAAATACCCCTGGAAGCTAATGCCAAGCCATTCAAGAAAAGAAAAAGACCAATTAATCCCCTCCTTTCCTAAAAAATGTAAGAAGAATTGAAAAATTTAAGGGATGGAGGAATTATACAGCCTACAAGGTACTCCTCATGGGTAGCAAACCTGGTACCTGTTAGAAAGAAGAATGGGGACATAAGGTTGTGTGTGGACTTTAGAAACTTAAATAAGGCATCAATCAAGGATAACTATCCCTTGCCAAATATGGATAACATGTTGTAGTTAGTTACAGGTTCAGAATTGTTATCTACTTTGGATGGTTTTTCTGGGTATAACCAGGTAGTTGTGAAGCAATCAGAAAGAATCAAAACTACTTTCACTACCCCATGGGGTACTTATGTGTATGTAAGGATTTCGTTTGGCCGATGAATGCTAGAGCTACTTTTCAAAGAGCAATGGATGTAGAATTCTCAGGATATATAAATGACTTCATTGTTTTGTATCAGGATGATGTGACAGTTTTCTCCAGGAAGAGAAGTGATCACCTGCAACATTTAGAAAAAATGTTGATAAGATGCAGGAATATGGTATCTCACTGAACCCTAAGAAGTGTCATTTTGGGTTCAAAAGGAAAAGCTATTTGGACACATTGTGTCAAAATAAGGAGTCATGATTGATCCTGAGAGAGTGGAAGCCATTAACAAATTTCCTATTCCAAGAACCAAAAAGGGAATTCAATCCTTTTTTGGGCAGATAAATTTTATTAGGAGATTTATTTCCAAATTTGCTGAATTGACTATCCCAATCACTAATATGTTGAAGAAGGATCAGAGTATCAAATGGGAAGAATTATCTCTTCAATCATTTACTTGGGATTAAGGAATCATTGAATAATGCCCTTGTTTTAGCAGCTCCTAATTATAAGAAGGCTTTCCAAATGTTTTCCTTTGCTTCAGAGAATACCATTGCATCTGTCATGTTACAAAAGGATGATGAAGGAGCTGAAAGGCCAATTGCTTTCTTTAGTAAAGCACTACAAGGGGCAGAACTGAAGTATACTATCATGGAGAAACAAGATTTTGCTTTGGTCAGAGCCACAAAAATCTTCAGGCCCTATATTTTGAGTTCTAAAGTCATTTCTTATGTTCCCCATACCATGGTTAAGGATATCCTATCAGAGATGGAAATTTCAAGAAAAATATGTCAATGGGTAAATAAGTTGCAAGAATATGACATGGATATCCAAACTACAAAATTGGTTAGAGTTCATGGCCTAGCACAACTTATGGTAGAGAGAAACCTACAAACAGTTGAGGTAAATGAAGTTGAAGAAGAAAGGTTGAATATCCTTGAAAAATTGATAAATTTTGAATGGTACAAGGATATTATTTTTTATCTCAAACATCTATAGTGCCCTAAGTATTTAAGTAAGAATTAAAAAAGAGCACTTAAGTTAGCCTCCTAGAAATGCATCATCATTGATTATAGGTTATCTTGGAAGAACCCTGAGGGAGTTCTTTTGAGATGTATCATCAAGATGAAGCCCCCAAATAATTGATGATTTCCACTGATGAGTTTATGGGGGCATTTTACGGGAGAGTAACACCCATAAGATCTTAAGGGTTGGTTACTGGTGGCCAACTCTTTCAAAGATAAAAATATTGTTGGTCAAGAAGTGTGAGAGTTGTCAATGTTTTTAGGGAGATTAAAATCTTCAGGATTCCTCCCGTTGCATCCTATATCAATTAAAGCCCCTTTAAAGCAATGGGGGATTAATTCATTGGGGAGATTTATGATCCTTCAAATGCAGGCCATAAGTGGATATTAGTGGCCACAGATTAATTCACCAAGTGGGTGGAGGCAATCCCCACCAAGAAGGCAACCCAAAAATTGTCATTGATTTCATTATGAATTATATCATTTGCAGATTTGGAGTACCTACCAAAATAGTTGTTAATAATTCCATGATCTTTTGAGCTAAACCTTTGGTGGCTATGTGTCAAGAATATGGGATCAATTTAGCATATGCTTCCAATTATAATCCCCAAGGAAATGGACAAGTAGAATCAAGTAATAAGAATTTGTTGAAGATAATCAAGAGAACCTTGGAGTTAAACAAACAAAAGTGGGGTGAGCAATTGAAATTTGTTGTTTGGGATGATAGAATCACTGTTAAAAGGGATACTGGAAAAATCCCATTTGAATTGGTATATGGAACTCAAGCCCTACTTCCCCTGCATATGCAATTATCTTCTTACCAATTTATCCAACAATTAGAGGACCAAGAGGTCAATTCCTATGATGCTCGTATAAATCAAATTGTGGAATTGGATGAGAAGAGAAGAGAGTCCCACCAAAGACATGTGAAGTTCAGGGAGAAATTGAAGAAGCTATTTGATAAAAAGGTGAATCCAAGAGATTTCAGTGTGGGAGATCTGGTGCTACTATGGGATAGCAGACATGAGGATAAGGGAAAGCATGGAAAGTTTGATGCATTATGGATGGGCCCTTATTCTATTGACCTTCGGATTGGAGAGCACACATTTTTTTCAAAGACTTAGATGGGGAATCACTTGAGTTTCCTGTTAATTGAAAGCACTTGAAACATTTCCTTGATTGATTTCTTAGAATCAAGGATGCACATCATTGTATAGTGTATAGTTTGTCTTTTTAGCACTATTTTCATGTATTTCTATTTCGGTTGTTCCTTGTCCTTGATGACCAGCTTTTTGTTGGTTTATCATTTCATCTTGGGGGAATTGGTTATTGTTGTTCTGCTCTATAAGCTTGTTCTTGACTTCGTTGCCTAATGGATTTTTGGCACTTGGTTTGTTTTTCTTGCGGCACTCATGAGTGCCCATCCCTGAGATGGAGCCAATGTTAGTGCTCAATTTAATCTCACCCTCTTCATTCAAAAAATGTCTCAGTCTACATGGTTTGAAGTTTTTTCTGTCTCCCTTTATTGATGCGTGAAATATTTTTTCTTCATTTGGTTTCCATAGTCTGTCCTTTCCTTTGGTCAAGGATCACATTGAGTCCAAATATTTTTTTCTGTTTCTCTATCCATGAGGAAGAAGTTGTAATTTGGGCGTAAATTCAGGTTTTCCCCTTCCTTCTATTTTTCCACATTCATGTTTTTCCTGTCAATTTTGTCCCAATATATGTGGAAACGTGGTCCTTTCTGATTGGATGTGGCCCGATGGATCTTTTTGGTGAAACTTGCCACTTTTTTCATATTTGTAAAAAATACCAAATTGGTCCCGCAGCCCCATTAACATCTAATTAGTTAATCAACAAACATGAAGCGGTAGGGAAAAAGTCTTACTTTGACCCCAAAGGAGGACACGTGGTATTTTTCAAGTTACAAGTGGGGAAGTGGGTCGGCGGAACATTTTGAATTTTTTTGCCTCTTTGTACGAGGGAGAAAAGTTATGAAATAACCCAGCAACTCCGTTGGGGCCCACATCAAAAGTTAGAATTGAAAGGTGAGGTCACCGGGGAATTTTGAAACTCTAAGGCCTACTTCAACTCAAAGGTTGGACACGTGGAGGGCCAACGCTCATTTTACGATCTACCTCTGAGTTCTACCTTAGCAGTTACACCAAGGAGACACAAGGAGGATTCAACTAGCTCATCTCTCTACTTAAACTTTTCAAGAAAATTTCTAATGCCTGGGACATGTGGAGGGCTCGAGCTTGTTTGGAGACCTGCCCATGTACTTTACTTTTGAAGAAGCGCCAAAGGGACATGTGGAGGTTTCGATTGATGCTACCCATTCTTAGAATTTTTCCACGGCCAAATGAATTTTCTCGAGCCTAAGCACATGGCACCCTCCACTAGTCCTTGAATTCTTTCAACAATTTTTCCAGTGAGACATGTGAAGATCCTGCGCTTGTTAGGGGTCTCGATTTTGGGCACCGTATCAAAAGTGCAACAAAGAGACGCGTGGAGGCCTCCTCTGGCTCCTTTTTATACTGAAACTTTTTCAATGGCCAAAATGCAATTTTCTTGGGCCCAGGGCACATGGAAAGCCCATGCATGTTTGGAAACTTACCTCTGTACTGCACCTTTGTAGTTGTGCCAAGGAAACACGTGGAGGATTCTGTTGATTCCTTTTTGCACTTGGCGAAATCGGACTCGTAGCATAGATATGTGGAATAATCCATGTGTGGACATTCATTTCTGAGAGGCATGAATGCATGCATCCATGCGAGGGAACTCATTTGTCAAGGTGTTTCCTCTAAGGTGGAAAGGATTGCTTGTAAGATCCATCTATACAGAGCCACTTGAAAATGATTAAAATGGGTATTTCACACATGAGAAAATAAAATAATTATTAGAAGGACTATCAAAAGGATATGGCATGGCATCCCAGTCATGGTTAAAGGTTTGAGAAACGTGATTAGTTCATGATTTTTCCACCTGGCAGCTTTGGGTGTAAATTTGTTAAACATCACTTTCTGAGACAAATTGGTAACAAGAAAAGGATTCCTCGAATATTATTCTTTTTGGGGAAAATTTGGGATGAGTGAGAAAGTGAATTATATAAATGCAATGAGGATACTCTTGCAAATGGTCGGGGGTTTAATTCTTACGAGAAAATTTGAGAAATCCCATCTTCTTGAGAGACCATCTGAGAAACCTGTTAATCTCTTGTGTTTTAGATTTTATCATGTCAAGATGGTTGTGAGTTTACATCCATTAACAAGATCTGAGACTGTTCAAGAAAAATTCCCCTACTGATAAATCTAATAGATCTCGAATTAATTGTGTTGATCTTGAGAAAAATTGTCTTATTTTATTTCGAATATATTCAAATGGTTTGATGTTTCTGTTGCAATATTATATTAAAATCCCCCAAATCACACAGGATGTCATCCCTGTGATAGTTTAGTGGCATTCAAAATTTCATTATGAGAATAACGCTTCATCCTGTAATGAGATAAACAATTTAAAATCACTTTACTATCATTTTGTTGATAAATATTGTCTGTAAGCCTTTGAGTATATCTTAGGCATGAGGAACCAGGGGTCTTTAATGTTTAATTGAGTATTTATCTCGATCCTTCATGTTTAATTCTCAAATATTGTGTGAAACCATGTAGATATTGGGCTCCATTGATGCACACCTTCTATTTGAAGGAATATTTTGGCTATTTTGAAGCATTTTGTCTGTTAGTTTTCCAATTGTTGTAAAGGTTCTCAAAGATATGGTGAAATCAACTTCATCTTTCTTAATCCCCACCAAAATTTTCAAATAACCATCAATCCTACCATAAGTACCCCTGTTTGTATTGTGTATCCACAAATGAGCAAATTCCACTGCCAAAATATATAGAAACAAGCAGGTTTTAAGTGTCTTCAGTAACCTAAACCTTTCTCAGAAAATATCCCCATTCTTTAAAAATGACAACTCGTGAGAGTTAAATTTTGGTGTATTGATCATATTTTCTCAAGGTTCCCCTGCAAATTGTGTGAAGAAGGATCTCTTCATGTAATTCACCGACAGAGGTTACAAAATGGGTCCTCTCACCTTGGTTGAAATGCATGACCTAAAGCAGTGAGAATAGATCAAATCCTCTTACATGGTGTTATCCATTTTTCCACTACCCGAGTGATAAAGAGCTAGTCGAATCCCTTACCCAGATACAAAATGACTTATGATTCGTTTGTCTCTGAGTGTCTTGTTAAATCTGTGATGCTACTCGGCTTCTAAGGGAGAATCAATTTGGATACCAACAGAACCCTTAAATCAAACTATAAAAGAAATCCTAACTTGAATGTTGACTAGATATTTCACCCACAATTTATTGGTACTTTTATTGGATGAATGTAAAATAATTGTCAAATCAAATCATCAACTTTTATACTTAGTGTTATGTGACCCTACAACCCCGAACCTAAAGAAATAACACAAATGCTAGGGAGGGTTTGAGGTTTTGGTGAACAAACTACCCATATTTTAAAAAGCTCATTACAATCTAGGAAATGTTTCCTTTTGTACATTTTGAACTATTGCTCTCTTCTCATATGTTTTTCGCAACATTCTTAGGTGGTTTTGTTTCCACCATGTTTGTATAACTTGATCACCTTTTAATACAAAAACTATGTTCCCTTGGCTAACCCATCAATATTTTCCTTTAAATGAGGGTCTTATGTTGTACATAAACTTTTGTGGAAACCTTTTAGGTGTTATTTAGAAAAAGTGCACCTATGTTGAGGAGCAACATATTTGCTAACTTTACTTTTCCATCACTTCTACAGATCTGATTGAAACACCTCACGGGTTATGGGTTTCCCTATTATGAGGTGAATCTCTAGGATTAATAAGGTCGGTTCCTTCTTTGGAGCATCTCTAAACTAAAAATATGGGATTGAGGGTAATAGGATGAATAAAATGTAAAAATGAGGTGATACACCAAATATTTTTGACAACTTACAGAGAAACATGCACAATATTATGTAAATTAATGTAACAAGACATGATCTAGTGGGTTGTTGTTAATCTTAAGGAAAACATTGTTATGCTAAGGTATTTCTCACAATAACAAGTCATAAATTACACACTAAATTAAAACAACCCCTGATTGCAACAAGGTAAAATAGCCTAAGAAAATATTAATAAATTCGAGAGAAACCAAGTTCACAAGAATAACTTAAAAACACTACTCAGTAACTTTATGGAAACTTAAATCAACGGTTCTCACATACGAGGTAAATTTTGGAGAAAAAGCTCCAGCACTCTATTACATCAAAAATCCTCCTCTTTTTTCTTTGTTAAGACACACAATATATATCAATTATTCACCCACATGCGCTAAAAATAGATTGTAGTCTAAAATCACTCTTGCATGATATTCTTAGCCTTTTTCATAAATAAATAATAGAAGGGCTAAAAATACACGTTGAACAAAAGGCAAAAATAGTCCTCTCCTTCTCATTCAAATTGATTTGACTTCCTTTAATCCTTTGCATGAAGGTGTACATGGTTCTGTTGGAAATTTTAAGGTATTCTTTTGAGTATACAATGTAAAAAAACTTGGTCTTAACTCCAAAAGGCTAAATTTGGCTTTTTGTCCAAAGCACATACATATTTGGGATAATAATGGGTTTTGTCTTTGTTTGGTGTTGGTATTTGATTAATTTTACTATTAAAAAGGCATGTTCGTAAGGTAGATCGGGATAGCATGATTTCTATAATAGTTGGACACATGTGCTTTTGACTTCAACAGTCCCCCTCTAACCTAGCAACGAATAATAATAATCACCACATGATCATTAGTTCCTTTTACCTAAGAAAATAACAAAAACATGCAACTCTCTAATAATTAGACCATATAACGATTATTCCCTTTCCCCATTAAATCATTACACTAATACAACTAACAAAACATGGAAAAAATGAAAATATTATATCGTTATTGGTCCTAACCATGGTCAAATTAGACCCAACTAACCAACTTCTCTATGGGTTTAGGGTTAAAACCTAATCTCTTTCCATTTTTCATTTGCTCTAACTATGGAAGTAGGCTTGATACCTCTAGAAAACTTTGTGAAGGTTTTTCTCCTGCTATGGTAGGCGCATTTTCCTGCTTCAACTTCATGTAGGTGTTAAATTTCATATTTATGCTCTTAGTTTGCTACTCCTTACCCTCCTAGGAAACCTCTGGGTATAGATATTCTTTGTTTTCTATCTCATTTTTTATTGTAAGTAGCTCATGGTTTTTATTTTTATGAATCATGCTTTTGAACCTTCTGGGTTTTAACTTATGGACACCATTTTTCTAGATCAATGCTTTTATTGGAGGATCAAGTTTTGGATTTTCTATTCTATATTGCCCAGATTTTTGGCTATAACTTCCCCATATTTGAACTCCATTTTCTCTAGTAAAATATTTGTTCTCATGCTCTGAGTTAATTTGCAAAATGATATGAGTTTTCATACCCAAATTGTGGGTTAAAAGTATTGGTTTGTGGGTATTGTTTTTAGCAACTCATGGCCACCATGGATGTCTTCGTTGAGGCTTAGGTTTGCACTTAGAGATTGGATGCCATTGTTATAAGAAGGTAAGCTCGTATGATTTTATTTTCTACTCTGTTTCCTCATTTTGTGATCTCACCCATTTCCAAATCTAGGTTGCTCTATTCAAACTATGCTTAGAGCCACTATTTTTTCCATTTAATAGTGCCCTTTAAATACTTGGATGTCATTAGAAAGGTTTCTTCTATAGAATATTTATTTTGTTATTTCGTTTCTCATTGTGGGTTTTTGTTATTCTAAAAGCTTCACATATGGAGGAATCTATACAATTTTTCCATCATGGGTCTTTCGAGCTAAGTATTAGGCTCTCCTTGCGAACTTGAGCTGGTCAATGAGGGTTTGGAAAACCTAGAAGTCATAACTTAGTGGATATTATTTCTACCAAGTAATTGTCATTTCCCTATCCTCTACAAAATTTTATTTTACTTAAGTTAGCAATCACCTAGGGTTTCTTGGTTAAGTGTGAATATGAATCTCTCGAACATCCACCTTAACTTCATGTGACCTTCTGTTGGCTCTTCATGTATCCTCCCTCCATTGTTGAGAGTCTTAGATATGGTATTTTTTTTGAACTAGTCACTCTCTAATTGAGATCGTTTCATCATTTATTTATCTCATTATTTTCTTCAATTGAGGGATGGATTTCAAAATTTGGATGGCTTATTGTATCTCTTCATGAAGGTTGATTTTTCCATTACTCTTAACTGAAAACTTTGCTTTACAAAGTAAAATATTGGCACTTTGTTTTATTTCTAACTCGTATTCTCGTAAAATTTCACCAATATACAAAGCAGCATTTTCAATGTATTTTGAGCATATTTGTATAAAAGTTGAAACCTTTAATGGAAAGGTTGCAAAATTATATAAAAAATTATGTCTCATTCTTACCTGTTCTAAAAATCCACATAATTACATATATGTGGTTGTCTCTAAGCTAAATTTGCATGGTGTTGGTGTCACCGAAACACTCATATCTATGTGCATTGTTCTCAGCATAATCCTAGTTGCAATTAATTTTCAATGTATGATTTGAATACATATTGTCTATGTATAATCGAGAAATATGATGTGTACAATGTAGTAAAAATATTGTCATCTTCAAATCACAACTTAAAGTACTAAACATATGGGAAAAATCAATGATTTTACTCATACTTTTTTATATACATGTGTCAATGAAGTTGATTCTAACCCCCTTTAGCTTGATGTGGATGGCTGCAATGTTTTTTTACTAAAGCTCCATTATTTGAAAATTGAGTTTCGAAGAATGTTAAAAGCTAATTTTCTTGTTCTTCTTTTGCGAAAAAATTCAATACCAAATTATATTTCCTAATACTTGGAAGCATGGCTGAAATATTTTATATGAATTTGCCAATTTTATCTTTGTTGACACCGACTTTGCAGATATAATCTCTTGAACGAGAATTGTGCATACTTGTATTTTGAGGTGATATGGTAACATGATGATAGGTGTTATAATCTGTAAAATCTATATTTGTGTATTATGTCTTGCATGTCTCCCCTTTCATAGATGGGAGAATATTTCTTCATCAGTGTGTAAATGAAATTGCTTTATCCTAGTGTGTTATTTTTTATGTTATCTTGGAAAATGACTTTTTGTTTATTTATGTAATTCTTGGTCTCCCTTCGATGGTTATATGAACTCATATTTTGCACATTCCAAAACTTAAAGAAATGACTGAAAATGTGTATTTTTTTCCCTGTACATAGTAGTCCATTTGATATTTTAAGAAATCACTCACATAACTTATTTTGTAATGAATACCTCAGTCTTCATATTCCTTAATTCTAACTATATGATGCTTGATGGAAAAACATTTGTGCGTAATATGGAAATCATACTCTCCTCCTTATGAATGGTTGTCCTTACAACTTGAAAATCGTACCTTTTTAGCTTGCATGAAACCTATACTTGTATCTATGAGTTGAAATATTTCATTTATCTTTCCCTCAAAGATTGTATAGCTGGCCTTTATTTATGTGCTTCAAAAAAAGATTACAAAGATTTACTTTGATTTTTGTATTTTACCGTGAGTCACGTGTACCTACATAGTGAACAAGTGAAGGCCATAGACATTTATTTTATTACTAATTTATTCTTGTGACATGTTTCTAAAATTGATATTCCACTCATTAATTCCTTTATGTACTTCTAATTTTCAAGTTCATCTTATGAAAGTCCACCTATTTAAAGTTATGAGTACAGTAGGCATGAAATTTAGAGCTCTAACATTTAATTTTTTCCCCTTTCAGGTACGAGGCAATAGATGATGGAGATGAAGAAGAGGAGCAATGAGGATAACAAAGAGTCAAACTATGGGAAATCCATCTAATATAGGAAATGATGGATTTCCTTCCTCCTTTATTCATAACTTTACATATGTGTACTTTCATTTATGTACTTGATTTTTAGAGTTATTCCCATGGCTTGTGTGGGTTCATTGTACTTTGGATTTGTGAAATAAATGAAAGCATCTTATTGTAATGAGTTCTAAATACTTATATTTGCATTATTCTAATTAACATGATGTTAAATGAATTCTTTGCAACTCATGTACACCAGGAAATTTTCACTTAATCATAATTAATGAACTCAAAGTAATTGATTAAAACTGAAAGTGAATAAAACATAAGGAGAACCTACTGAATCCCTTCAAATGGACTATCCATTTGCAAGTTTTGGGTTTTCCACCTTCCATCTATCCTGTCTTTCTCGTCTGCTTTGGGGTTTTCTATCAGTTCCTGAGGGGGCTGATGCATCATCATGAATGAGATCTGTGATATGGAAAGACACCTTAGGTAGAAGGATGACATTCTAAAATCAATACAATGGAAGTTCACTTATTTTTTTCCTTAGTTAGGCCCCTTAACCCAATCCCTTCAATATGAGAAACCATGTTTTGAGTTGACCTCTTGCATAGGTGTAATAAATGTCAACGTTTCTGGCGATTCTGCGGGATAAAGTTTCCTTCTAGCTTTAAGACCAGTGCCTTAATCTCGTCTATTGTGCATGGAGTCAAAGACCAAACCAATTCTTTTCCCTTTTCTAAAACTATAGATGGAAAATATTTGGTAGACCAGATCATTTGTATGATACAAACTTATTGAATTAAAAATTGCAAGTGTGCATGAGCACTTTATTGAAATGGAAATCCTAAACTAATCTACTCTAACTAGCTGCAAAATGAAGCTAAACGAAGCCTGAAATAAGATGCAAAAAAATTAGCTTCCCTTTCTCAATAATCGAGGCCATGAATTCAGCTTGAAAAATAGGTAATGTGACAAATTGGAAACAAGATATGTACCTTAATTTTTCTCCAAAGACTAGTCCAAAACACAAAGAATGTCTTAATCTGATCTTCAACCTAATCTCGAATGTTTTGGGGTTTATTTATGAAAATATGAAGCTCATTTTTTTTTCTCTAAAACAGGCACAAACTTTGTTATTGCAGAAATTTTCTCCAAAATAGCCAATTAATTGATAGGACATGGCCTCCTAACCACTTTGGTAAATTGATTTTTTTCATTTGTACTATTTCATTGATTTTGTTTTCATCACTTGGCACATTTTGAAGCTGATTTGTTTTTGCCTCTTCAATCTATTGTACTACCACTATCATGACTATTTATTTAGTAGCTTTGTCTAAATTTTCCCCTTTATTTAGGTCCATCATGCACTCTAGAAAATCAAAATCATCTCCTTCTTCTACATTAGGTTGTTTGTCTATATTCTCTTCTAAAACTGATATTTTGAAAAGGGGAAAGAAAGGATCTGCATCCAATAGAATTTATTTCTCCTTTTTAGATCCAAGAGGCTCTTTGTTTTGGAAGATAAATGGTGAAACTATAAAACTAGTGAGTTCTATGGGTTGTTCCTCACCAATACAATCTTCCAAATCTATTATGAAATCAACCTCTTAATGGTCAAACTCTGCAGAAACTCTTCTTGGATCTCAACCTCTTTTTATTTAACACTGATTCCTCCTCTTCTAATGCATTTTCAAGATCTGATGAATCAATAAATTGTGTGAATACATTGCCTTCATGTACACTTTGCCTTTAAAAAATGAAGATTGTTAATAATCTTCCACATGTGCTTTATCTTCTACAAAATCAAACTGTACTTCTTGCATAAGTTCTTTCTCCAAATCTGGAATATGATGAAGTGAAACTTTGAAACCCATTGTTGCAAGTTCAACATGAAATCCAGCCTATTGTTTTCTTCCATTTTTTGCCTCTCCTGACTAGTTTTTTATCTTCTCCTTGATGAATTGGTATTGTGGATGAAGGAGGATGGGTGGGTTGGGTTTCATATAATCATGTAATTTTTGGACAAAGGAAGTGGATTCAAACTCTACATGTGTGGAAGTGGGATTTGGAACAACCAGAAAGAAAACTTGGAAACTTAAATTTGGACTGATTATGTGATTTTGGAACACAAGAGGCTAAATTTACAACATCCTCAAAATTGTAAATTGATAAATGGGTTACATTGGGTGACAAGGAAGGTATGTGGGCATTGGATTTTGATGGCGAAGGTAAGTGGGAACATCCCATTGACAGGGTTCCTCAATTTTATGCCTATCATTCTCTAATGCATTCAATTTTTAAACATGTTTCTTGATAGCTAACTATATCTACTGAAGTTTATTAAACTAAATTTAAATATCTTTCTTCCATGTACAACATAACCATCTGCATAACCTTGATCTTGAACATCATAATGATCATCATATTGATAATCATATTGATATGCAAGGTTTGGGTTATGAGGATATTCATTTTGATAGGGGTCATAATATTGATCTGAAGGAGAATATGGGTAAACATGTTGTGGATATGACAGATACAACTCTAGAATAAAATAACTTCACTGAATATTTGATGTCATGATTACATGACCTCATCAAATATGTAAAAATGGAAAAACAGGTTTGTTGCTCATCAAAATAGTCTGATAATAGCAAAATAACATATCTGAATTTTGGAAAAATACCTCAAAAGGATGTAGCTAAAAGACTTAATGTCATTTTGATGATGAAAAGTGTTGTACTATTTTTAAATCAGCTTCATCGAGTCGTCGAATGAATTTTTCTCTTAATCTTCAAGTGTTTGAACTTATTGATACTTGTTTCATCCCACCAGGCATGCCAAATTTTTTTATCTCTCCGAAGTACACTTGTGTTGAGGGCTAAAATATTTCAAAATTTTATTCTCCCTCACTTCTGCAGATACATTTGAGACACCTCACGGGTTGTGGCTTTCCCTATTGTGAGGTGAATCTCCAAGATTAATAAGGTTGGTTCCTTCTTTGGAGTATCCCTAAACTAGATTTGTGGGGTTGAGGGTAAGAGAATAAATAAATTGTAAAAATGGGGTGATACACCAAAATTTTGTAAGGGCTTGACAAAGAAACATGCACAATATGATGTGAATTAATGGTTCAAAAGATACGATCTAGTATGTTGTTGTTAATCTTAAGACAAACACCTTTGTTATGCTAATAGATTTCTCACAATAACAAGGAAAAAAATTACACACTAAAATCAATACAACACCTAATTGCAACAAGGTAAAATAGCCTAAGCAAAGATTAATAAATTCAGGGAAAATAAGTTCACAAGAATAACTAAAAACACACTATCGCAAATTTTTGGAAAGGTAAATCAACTAGTTCTCATATAAGGGAAAATTATGGAGAAAAAGCTCCAACACTCTCTTACATATAAATTACTCCTCATTATGATTTCCTAAGGCACACAATATATAGAAATTATGCACCCACATCCCCTAAAAATAGACTGAGTCTAAACTCACTCTTGTATCATATCCTTAGTCTTTATCATAAATAAATAATAAAATGACTAAAAATACATGTTGTATAAAAGGCAAAAATATCCCTCCTCAATAAAACTAATTTGAAATCCTTTTTGCATGAATGTGTACAAGGCTCTTTTGGAAAATTTAAGGTATCCTTTTGAGTATACAATGTAAAAAAATTTGGTCTTAACTCCAAAAGGCTAAATTTGGATTTTTGTCCAAAGCATATGCATATTTGGTATAATAATGGGTTTTGTCTTTATCTCGAGTTGGTAATTGAATAATTTGACTATCAAAAAGGCATGTTGGTAAGGTAGATCATGATAGCCTGATTTCTTTAATAGTTGGACACATGTGATTTTGACTTCAATAGACCCTCCTCTAACCTAGCAAGTAAATGCTAATAATCACCACATGATGACTAGTTTGTTTGACTTAAGAACATTACAAAAACATGCAACTCTCTAATAATTAGACCATATAATGATTATTCCCTTCCCCCATTAAATCATTATAATAATAAAACCAATGAAACAAGGAAAAATAAAAAGCTTAAATGGTTAGTGGTCCTAACCATGGTTAAACCCAATAAACCAACTTCTCTATGGGTTTAGGGTTGAAACCCTAATCTCTTTCCATTTTTCATTCTCTTTCACTGTGTAGTAGGATGGAGGCCTCTCAAAAATTTTGTAAAGGTTTTTCTCTAGCTATGTTGTTTGCATTTTCCATTTCAACTTCCTGTAGGTGTTAAATTTCATATTTATGCTCTCGGTTTGTTTCTCCTTACCCTCCTAGGTAAGCTCGGGTATAGATATTCTCTTCTTATTATCATTTCTATCTCATGTTTTATTATAAGTAGCACATGGTTTCTATTTTTTGAATCATGCTTCTGAAATTTTTGGGTTTTACCCTATGGTCATCATTTCTCGGGATCCACGCTTGTTAGAGGATCAAGTCGTGGGTTTTCCACTCTATATTACCCAGATTTTTGCAGAACTACCCCATATTTGGCTGCCATTTTAACTAGTAAACTCTTTGTTCTCATGCTCCTTGTTATTTTACAAAATGATACGAGTTTTCTTACCTAATTCATGGGTTGAAATTATTGTCTTGTGGGTATTTTTTTTGCAACTCATGGCCACCATGGATGTCTTCATTGAGGCTTTGGTTCGTACTAGAATTGGCCGCATATTTTTGTAAGAAGGTAAGGTTGTATGGTTCTATTTCCTATTTTGTTTCCTCATTCTATGATCTCACCCATTTCCAAATCTAGGTTTCTCTATTCAAACTATGCATAGATCCACTATTTTCTTCATTTGATAGTTCCCTTTAAATATCTTGCTTTTGCCATTAGAAAGGTTTCTTCTACTAAAGATTTATTTTACGATGCCGTATTTCATTTTGGGTTTTTTCTATTCTAGAAGCTTCACATATGGAGGAATCTGTACAATTTTTTTCCATCATGGGTCTTTCTGAGCTAGGAAATAGGCTCTCCTTGTGAACTCAATTTGGTCAATGATGGTTTGGAAAACTGGGAAGTCATCATTTAGTGGATATTATCTCTACTAAGTAATGGTCATTTCCCTATCCTCTACAAATTTTTATTTTACTCAAGTTAACATTCACCTAGGGTTTACTAGTTGAGTGTTAATATGAAGCTCTAAACAACTACATTATCTTATCATGACCTCCTATTAGCTCACTATGTATCCTCCCTCCATTGTTAAATCTTTTGATATGGGGTTCTATTTTTGAACTAGTCGGCTCACTAATTGAGCTTGTTTCATCATTTATGGCTTTCGGTATTTTCTTGATTGAGGGATTTCTTTAAAAAAATTATGGCTCATTGTATCTTTTCCTAAAGTTTGAGTTTTTCATTTCTCTTCAGCTAAAAACTATGCTTTGCAAAGTAAAATACTTGGAACTCTCGTTATTTTATAACTCTATATTCTTGTAAAATTTCACCAAGATATACAATGCATTGTCATTGTATTTTGAGGATATTTGTATAAAAGTTGAAACCTTTAATGGAAAATTACAAAATTATCTCAGAAAATATGTCTCATTCATACCTTGTTCTAAAATCTGCATAATTACATATGTGTGGTTGTATCTAAGTTACATCTGCATGGTGTTTACTTCACCGACACACCGGATCTGTTTTCATTGCTTTATGGATATTCCCAGTTGTAATTCATTTTTAATGTATGATAATAATACATATTTTCTTTGTATAATTAGAGAAATATGTTGTGTATAATGTAGTAACAATACTCTCATCTTCATAGCACAACTTAAAATAGTGAACGTCTAGGAAAAATCAATCTGTACTCATATTGTTTTATATACCCATTTCAATGAAGTTGATTATACCCCTCTTTACCTTGATGTGGATGGCTGCAATTTTGTGTTACTAAACCTCCATTATTTGAAAATTCAATTTTGAAATATCATTAAAAGTGAATTTTCTTGTTCTTCTATTGGGAAAACTATAATACTAAATCATAGTACCTAGTACTTGGAAGCATGGCTGCAATATTTTATATGAATTTTTCACTTTTATCTTTGTTGACACTCACTTTGTAGATATAATCTCTTGAATATAAGAACCATGCATACTTGTGTTTTGAGGTGATATGATAACCCGATGATAGTTGTTATAATCCTGTAAAATCTGTATTTGTGTATTATTTTTGTATGTATCCCCTTGCATAGATGGGAGAAGCTTGCTTCACGAGGGGTACATGAAATTGCTTTAGCCTAGTCATTTTTGTTGATGCTATCTTGGAAAATTACTTTTTGTTCATTTGTGAAATTCTTGGTCTCCCTTCGAATGTTTATATGAACTCATACTTTACACATTACATAACTTAAAGTAATGACTTAAAATGTGTATTCTTTTCCATGTACTGATTATTTCATTCTAGATTTTAAGAAAACACTCATATAACTTATTTTGTAATGAATACCTTAGTCTTCATATTCATCAATGCTAACTATATGATGCTTGATGGAAAAATTGTCGTGCCTAGGCTGGAAATTGTACTCTCCTCCTTCTAAATGGTTTTCCTTGCAGCTGGAAAATTATACGTTTTTAGCGTCCATGAAACCTATACACCGTATTTCTAAGCTATAATGTTTCATTTATCTTTCCCTCAAAGATTATATAGCTGGAATTTATTCATGTGATTGAATCAAATTATTCCAAATATGTACTTTGAGTTTTATATTTACCATGAGTCACTTGTCCCTACACACTAAAGAAATAGTTAGAAAAAATAAGTGAAGGCCAGAGGCCTTTCATTTATTGTTGATTTCTTCCTATGACATGTTTCTAAAACTTATATTCCTCTCATTAACTCCTTTCTTTACTTTTTTTTTTTTTTAATTTCATCTTATGAAATTCCACCTATTTAAAGTTATGAGTACAAGTAGGCATGAAATCCAGAGCTCTAACATTTGACTTTTTCCCCTTTCAAGTACAAGGAAACAGATGATGGAGATGAAGAAGAGGAGTAGTGAGGACAATAGAGAGTCAAAATGCGGGAAATCCATCCAATACATGCAATGATGGATTTCCATCCTCCTTTATTCATAACTTTACATATGTGTACTTTCATTTCGTACTTTATTTTCAGATTTATTCCCATGGCTTGTGTGGGTTCATTATACTTTCAATTTTTGAAATAAATGAAAACATCTTACTTGTAATGAGTTGTAAATACTTATTTTTGCATTATTTTTCATTAACATGATGTTAAATGAATTCTTTGTAACTCATGTACACTAGGAAATTTTCACTTAATCATAATTAATGAACTCAAAGTAACTGATTAAAACTGAAAGTGAATAAAATATAAGCAGAACCTACTTCATCCCCTTAAATTAACTGTCCCTTTGCAAGTTTTGGGTTATCCACCTTCCATCTATCCTATCTTTCGCATCTGTGTCGGGTTTTTTCGGTTTCTCAAGGGGGTGATGCACGATCCTGAGTGAGATGTGATAGGGAAAGACACCTTAGGTAGAAGGCTGAAATTTTGAAACCAAAACAACGACAATTCACTTCCTTTTGTCCTTAGTTAGGCCCTTGATCTAAGACACCAAGTTTTGATTTGACCTTTTACAGTGCAAGAAAATTCAATAGTAGGTAAGTTAGAAAGTGATGCAATTGAATTTTTTGGAAGATCAAATTTCCCTTGATTAATATTTTGCTATTTGAGGTACACTTGATTTTGAACCATGTTATAGTTGGTGGGGCATTTTTGTTGAGACTAAAAAAACTATGTGGTACGATGTGATACATTTGAGAGGTCAATATCCGGAAGGAAGCCTATTTCTAGGGGAGGGGTGTAGTGCCCACCATCTTCCTACATTATTTTATTGTTGACTCATATTATTGGCATTGATATAGTACTATTTAGACATTATATGGTTTTTTCATAAATTGTTCTTATGAAATAGATGGTGTTTGGGGCACACTATGTCAATAAAATATTGTGATACATGTTACTAGTTTCTTATACCCACGCTATCATGGATACTAACATTATGCATCTTAGATAGCTTTTAATGAATATATGATGGATGAATGAAAAATTTATTGCATATTTTTTCACTATTTATGATGATACTGATTTGGATGTTATCATGGAATAACTTAGATGAATTCTATATTTTGATCTACTATAAAAATATATATGACATTTTGGATAGTTATCTCATTTGGATACTGGTTTCTTTCTTAATTTGGATTGTTAGTCATAAGTGAAATAATTATTGATGTGTGTGGTATCATTTCTATTATTTTATTATATCAAGAAGGTATGATGACATTTGAATTGAGTGTGTTGGTTACGAGTTGACATGGGAGAATGTGGGTTTCAGAGTTGTACCTCAAGTTGCACAAGCGGATGTCCGGGTCGTGACCTTTTGCATGTGTCATATTTATGTTTGGACATCCTTAGTGATTCCTAATTGACCTATGTTATTTTAATGTGTTAAACCCATACTAAAATAGTTTAAGGACCTAACGTTGCCTACATGTAGTAATAGTGTATTAGGTTAAGTAATCTTGTTGTTATTGGTGTAGGATCACATAATCATCATCCGGGTGGGCCCAACCACCTCTAACTTTGATCTACTTGACCCAAACTAGAATTTGGGATAAATGTGGTATTTGTAAGGGTCTCTTTTCACATTGGGGTCTCCCTTACACAAAATGGACCCCTTGGACCCTACCTATGGGTAGGGGGCCTCTTTTCAAGGTCAAATGGGATTTTCCCTCCCATTTGACCCCTCTCTTGTCCCCATCATGTAAGTTTGTTTGATATGTGAGCTTCTTAAAAGTTGAAGTAATTTGGTTTATTGTCATTTTAAGAAATTTGGGAGTTTTCTTCCTAAATGAGTGTTGTTTTATGTGTAAATGGGATTTAGGGAATTTTTTTGGAGAATGAGATGGGTGACACATGTCACCATCTCATTTATGAGGATTGGTGATTGATTCTCCTTCATATACCTCCTCTTACAAAGGGGTATGTACTTTTTCTGATTATTTTTCCTTTGGGAGTTAAAGAGAGATTGGAAGATGAGTTTGGAGCTTGGGTTCTATAGTAAATTGTGTAAAATAAAAATGGTTGTTATTGGTTTTGTATGCTTGCATATTTTTTGTGGGTGTTATTGTAAATATTTTTTTCTTCATGTTCTCCATCCATGTCACTTAAGGTTGAATTTGGAATGTAGGGGAAGAGGGAGGAAACCCCCTCTTACACCGACATGGATTGATGCACAAGCCATTATGGTATTTCATTTATTTGATCCCCGCATATGGTTTTATGTTGAAGATGAATATTCATATGGTTTTAATTTCATATTCCTTCCATGATAAGGAAACTATTTCATAATTTCAAAATTGTTACAAAGAGGAGGATTGGAGTTTGGGATGGAGAGATAAGCAGTAGAGTATGTTGGTTTCAAAGGTGTCCATATTAATGGTTTGTAAAAGGATCTTGCATTTGTGTTCCTTATTAATCTTCCCCATTTAAGGAAACATGGAATTCTCCACTTGTGATTTTTGGTTGTTTGGGTTTGCATTCTATTGAAGTATGTGTGTGTTTGTAAAACCCTTGTCTACCCCGTTATTAAACATCTTGGAGAAATGAATTCTCTATCTCCTATTGGTGTGAGTTATCCTATGTGTCCTCCTCACATATTGGAGTGTCATCTCACATGGGTTAGGTTTAGGATTTACATGTATGTCATGTAGTAGGGTTACTCAGCACCCTATATGTACTCTCTTTCCATTCATTTATGAGCATGCCAAGACACTCAGTGTCTTTTCTCTATGTGCAAGCTTTGTTCTGTTATGCAAGATTGTTCAGTTATTGATCGATTCTTCTTGTGATTACGTTGGAGCCATTACAATTCAATCAGAGTGTAACTTGATCGTGGTGCACAGTTTTCGATACGATCCGTCAACTCTTTCATGGTATTAGAGCTGAGATCGGGTAAACATGCACGCATTTTTGAGTTGTGATTACTCTCGTTTTTTTGTTCCTCGTGCAAGCTTTTTGATCTTAATATTCTTTTTTTTTTCTTGCTAACAAATCTAACAACTCCTTTTTTGGAAAAGTTGTGTTGTTTTTTGTGTATTTTTGTACTTGTGCAAGTATTATTGAAAGGTTTCAAGGTATTTACAGCCATTTAGATATCCACAGTGAAATTTGGCTTTTCAAAAAATAGAGATTAATTTCATTTTTTTTTTAAATAAATTATTAAAATGGAAATGAAATTTTTTTAAAGCTCTCTAATTTTTTTACAATTCCAAATTTTTTTTTGGAAAAATTGGCTTGTCTTTGTGTTTTTTTACATGGTTTGTAGAGATTCGAGTCGGTTTGAAGATTCGGGTCTCTTCCTTGGTCACTTCGCCGTGGTGGTCACTCCTGCACTTGGTCTGCCTTCCGCCCCACGCCGTGATTGCCCAACCCCTCCGCTTGGTCTCTACACTTGGACTGCTCTTGCCCTGCTGAGACAATGCTTCCACCAGCGTCATGACCTCTGTTCTTACCCTCCCTGTCGTGCCACTCACTGCTGTCCCGTGTCAAAACCCGGCAGCCATTGCTGACCGTCATGTGCGGTCGAACCCCGCAAGCTCCAAATAAAACTGTCATGTGCAAAGCCTTGCCCCACGTGACCTCGCCAATCCCTTCCTTGCTGCTGCGTGACCTAGCCCCCGCACGCAGCGCTAGTAAGTGCTTATTTTTGTTTTTTTAATTTTTGGCAAGTTTTTAAAACTTCAACCAAATCCACTAAATCTTCTTTTAGCGTTGTTTTTAAAATTCTTTCCTTTATTTTTTTAGTAATTTTTTAATTTCTTAAACAAAAAATCAAACACATTTTTTTAGAAAGTTTTTTAAAACTAGTTAAAATTTTATTAAGGAAAGTTTTTTTAAATAATGACATTAGGATTTATCTTTTTTAAATCTAAATTAAATTTAATCGTAATTTCTTAGATTTAATTAATTAGTTTTTAATTAGATATTAATTAAATCATCATTAATTAGATCTATTTAAATCTAGTTTTCAAAATTTGTTTCTCATTTATGATTAGTAATATATTTAAATCGTCATTTTTAATTAAACATTTTTTATCATTTTGTCCATATTGCTTAAAATAGCTAAATAGGACGTTTCAAAACGGTAATTCTTTAACAACGTTATTGTCAATTTTTTTCTCTAATCATGTGCTCAAGTGTGCAGCATCACTCTGAGCACCTTTTTCCTTCCGAGCCTTTTTCCGGGGTTTTGAAGATTCTGTAAACTCCTTGAGTTCATTTAAAACATTGTATTTTTCCCCTTTTATTGCTTGCGACTAGTGAGCGCGTCCACCACAGTCTGCAACAAGGGGGTTTTCATTTGTGACGTGAGATGCTTTTTCTCACAACTAGGATTGGCTTTCACCTCCTTCCTTGTTTTTTGCTTATGCTTGTTTACGGTGTCCTATTTGTTACGCTCCATGAAAAACTATTGTGGTCTCCTCTCTTGCGCGTTATTACACTTATTGTAAGATGAGTTACCAAGTGTTTCAAACCACACGCCTGGACTCAATTGTAATCAAAGCACTAAACTATAATGTGCCGAAAGCAAAGGGTTTATTATATTTTCTGGGTGGTTGTGTTTCTTTTACGTAATTTCCTTCTCTCTCTCTTCACTATGGATGCTCTTTCAATTCCTTTTCTTACACCATTCAAATTTTTCAAATGGATATCGAAAATAATAATGAAACTAAGGGGTAAAGGGTTATTCCGCATCACCATGGGAACTAAGACTGAACCGGATGACGAACCCAAAAAATGTAAGTGGTTAAACTGTAGTGATGAAGCTCTAGGTCTCCTTTGTATGTCTGTTTCTCCGACTTGCTCTTCCACATTGAGGCATCCGAAACACCTACATCTGCGTGGAAAACACTACACCTCTAACCTAGCTTAGAGAATAAAACAAAATCATTCAAATGGGGTCTCTCAAGTCCAAGTCACATGCCCTTGTAGCAAGTACTAGTAAGGGAAAGAATACTGAAAAGAAGAAAGAAACAAAGGATCAACCTAAGAAAGAAACCAAGACCAAACCTAAAAATGACACAAACACTTTGACTTCTGAGCCTAAGGCACAAAAAGAAATTTTTGTGTTCCTATTGCAAGAAGTCTGGTCATGATGAGCAACACTATTTTCGGAAATAGATTGATCACTTATCTCATTTACTTGAGAAGAATAAAATAAGTGTTCCTAAATCCATAAAACAAAGTGCTCTGAAGGTCGAGTCTTCTCTACTGCAAAGGTGCTAAAAATGATAAGAAGAAAGGAAAGGCTCTTGTAGCTAAAGTTACTCTTTCATCGATGTGGATTATAGATACCGGTGCCTCGCACCACATGGGTTCTTCACATGTTGAGTTTTCCAACATCGAACATTGTGGAATGTCCCAAATCACGATGGGTAATGACACGACAGTGTTGATTTCCAGTAGTGGATCGGTAGAGATAGATGGGGGAACATTTAACCAAGTGTTGAGTGTTCTGATCTCTCTACCAATCTCCTATTGGTTTACCAAATTACTCACCTTGGTGAAGGAATGTGAGTGGAATTTGGTCCTAACTCGGTGATTATTCATGAGCTTAACAATGACACTATAGTGGCTAAGGGAAAGGTCGATCACTTTTCACGCTTATATACCTTTTCCCATTTACTTCGATTATATGCCAACCGCCTTGCTCACTCATGCAAATGAGGTTAGTAACCTATGACATGAGCATTTTCGACATCTAAATTATCGCTACCTTGAATAATTGAGCCAAAACGAAATGGTCAACCGTTTCCTCACGTCATGTTTTCTAAGGGTCTTTGTTAGGGTTATACCCTTGGAAAGCATCTTGAAAAGAAATTTGATGAAGGAAAATCTTGGAGAGCCACTCATCCTTTGGATCTTGTTCACAGCGATGTTTCTGGTCCATTTCCTTCTCCTTCATTTACTAGAGCTCTTTATGTGCTAACCTTCATTGATGACTATTTGCAATATACTTAGGTATATTTTCTTAAGCTTAGGTATGAAGTCTTTGAACATTTTTAGGACTTTAAGGCTCTTGCTGAGAAACATGTGAAATGGTCTATCAAGGTTCTTCGAACTGAAAATGGAGGTGAATATGTAAACAATAGGTTCATGGATTTCTGTACTTCTGAAGGGATATCTTTGCAGCATAAAGTTGCTTATATCCCTTCACAGAATGGAGTCACAGAAAGAAAGAACCGTACTCTTAAGGAGATGGCCACTTTTTTATTCACTCGAAGTCTCTTCCTCTATAGTATTGGGCCGAAGCAGTGAATTTTGCAAATTGCATTTAGAATTGTGTTCCACACAAGGTAGTAAGAGGGATGACACCCTTTGAAGCCTGGTTTGGATGCAAGCCTAATGTTGAAAAATTTCAAGTCTTCGGATCCAAGGCTATGGCTCGGATTCCCAAGAAGAAACATAAGGCCTTGGAACCACAATCCAAATCTTGTATCTTTGTAGGGTATCCTGATGGCATGAAGGGATATTGATTGATGAATCCTACTTCTCATGAGCTGTATATTGAGAGAAGTGTTAAGTTTGATGAGTCTTCTTGAACTTCTACTTCTTCATGTATTGAGGTTCTTCAGCTCATTGACTCAAATTCTGACTCATTAGATGATGATATTGTTGAGTGTGCTCCTCTTCCTGATCCTCCCGACCATCAGACCTCTGAGTATTCTGATTCTAACAATAATGATGATGAGGACTATGTCCCTTCTCACTCAAGTGAAGAATCTTCTGACTTTGAGCTTGATCCTCTTGGTCCTCTTTGGGCTAGGAAAACTTTGCAAAGTGCTAGAGATTTAGTTGGAGATACTTCAGATATGAGATGTACTCACTCAAATTTCATTGGACCCCACTCTTTCTTCACCTCTGCTTCTAATCCATAGTCTTTCTGGGAGGCTTTTGGTATTCCTGAGTGGGATTCTACCATGGATGAGGAGTATTCCTCTCTCATGAAGAACAATACTTGGGATCTCACCACTCTTCCAAAAGGAAGAAAAATCGTTTGGTGTAAGTGGGTGTTCCAAACAAAGTATGGAGTAGATGGAGATGTCAAAAATTTTAAAGAATGATTAGTAGCTAAGGGTTTCTCCCAAATAGCGGGGTTGATTATACTGAAACCTTTGCTCCGGTTGTGAAGATGACTTCTATTTGACTGACCCTAGCCATTTCCATAGCGAACAGATGGAAAGTCCATCAAATGGATGTTAAGAGTGCCTTCCTTCATGGTGACCTAGAGTAAGAGATCTATATGGAACAACCTCCATGTTATTTCCAACATCCCTCCCTCATTTGTAAGTTAAATAAGTCTCTTTATGGCCTTAAACAAGCCCCCCAAGCTTGGTATGCCAAGATGGACTCCTTCTTACTTGCATCAGGGTTTACTAGGTGTCATTCTGATCCAAATGTTTATATTCTATGGCAAGATGACTCCATACTCATTCTTGTTCTATATGTTGATGACTTGTTGATCACATGAAGCTCTTCCTCTATTATTGATTTTGTGAAGATCACCTTGGCCAACAAGTTTTCCATGACTGACTTAGGTCTGCTTCATTACTTCCTTGGGATCTAGATTACACAATCTGACTTGAGAATCTTTATTTCGCAACCTAAGTATGCTCTTGATTTGCTAGCTCATTTTCATATGTTTGATTGTAAGTCTTCTCCTACTCCTTTTCTTTCTAGGGTTAAGTTTGTTTTAGATTGCTCTACTCCCTTGGTTGATGGTAATCTTTATCGATAGTTGGTGGGAAGCTTGATTTACTTGACTCACACTCAACCGGATTTATCGTATGTTGTTGGGATTGTGTCTAGATTCATGCAAGAGCCACATGATCTACATTGGAAAGTAGCTAAATGGATCCTTCATTATGTTCATGGCACTTATGCTGATGGCATTCACTATCATGGAGGGGTAGATATTGCCTTGATTGGGTTCAAAGATTCTAATTGGGTCGGTGACTTAGATCATCGGAAATATACTTATGGATACAATTTCTCTCTTGGTTCAGGTCCTATTAGTTGGTCTAGCAAGAAGCAGAATGTAATTCCGATATCATCTACAGAGGTAGAATACGAGAGGAGCGATTAACACTGCCCACATAAGCTATTTGGCTACGGGGGTATTCTCGACGAGTTTGGCATCCACTTTCGGCAGCCTACCATTATCTACTATGATAACATGAGCACTATCTCCATTTTCATAAATATAGTTCAGCATCAGCAGACAAAGCACATTGAGATCTATATGCACTTCATACGAGAGCTTATTCATGATGGTGTCATCGAAATTCAAGTACATTCAAACAAATGATCATATTACAGATTTTTACCAAGCCCTTCACTAAGATGAAGTTTCTTCACTTACGATCTCTTCTTAGGGTGAGGTCTTCTGTGATTACTACTCATCTTCTTCAGGCTATTTATTCCTTCTCTTCTTCTTCTACTTCTAGGAATACTTGTGTTTGTAAATGGGCACCTTATCGAGGCATTTACTTGTCGGGCCCCATTGACACATCTTTCTTAGTTGTTTAGGAGTGTCTTCTCTTTCTGTCTGACTCCTCATTAGCCACTACCCCAGCTTTGATGAAGGGGGGTGTTGGTGTGAGTTATCCTATGTGTCCTCCTCACATATTGGAGGGTCATCTCACATGGGTTAGGTTTAGGGTTTACATGTGTGTCATGCACTAGGGTTACTCAACACCCTATATGTACTCTCTTTCCATTCATTTATGAGCATGCCAAGACACTCCGTTGTCTTTTCTCTATGTGCAAGCTTTGTTCTGTTATGCAAGATTGTTCAGTTATTGATCGATTCTTCTTATGATTATGTTGGAGCCATTACAATTCAACTAGAGTACAACTTGATCGTGGTGCACAATTTCTGATACGATCCATCAAATCTTTCATATCCAATGTGTTTGGGAGGATGATAACATGTCCTCCATTTTTTTAGAAGGCATGTAATGATTCCATTTGGTTTGGTGGAAACTAGGCCCCTTATTCTCTTATGCACCATGAAGATTTTTTCATGGATTGGGAGCTTGCAAAGTTTGTTTAGAGCATGGAGGGAAATTTCAAAATTTGGCAAGTTGTTCCCTATTTAAGGAGGTCTTTCCTCTTATATATAAATATTGGTTGGTTTATTGTTAGTTGTAAAAAAGGAAGAATGTAAATCAAGTTGATATGTGGTGAAAATCTATTTGTTACTCTTGTATTTTAGTGTGAGAAGTTGTGTTGTAAAAGTGTTGAGTTTATGCAATTTTGTACAAGAACCTAGATTGGAAAAGGATTTGAAATGAGTTTTTCATCCCTTATATTATCTCTTGTACCCATTTTCTCTTGATATGATGCTATGGTGAAAAAATCTAAGAGAAGATCTTTTACCTTTCATTGTAAGCCTATGAATTAAGTAGAAAAATGTTATAGATTTTATGTGCATATTGTCTTTGTTATATTTAGTAGTTTAAATTTAAAATAATAATTTTTTAGTGCTTTAATTTTGTTAAAATTAATATGGAAAATAATCTCCAAAAACCATGAAACCATTTATTTACATATTAATTAAAAATTATGGATAATGTAAAGAAGGATTTGGTTATAACTTGGTTCTAACTTCAGATTTTTAAATAATGTTTTAAACCTCTTATATTTAAACTTGAATGTGGGAGATGATGAACATGTACACACATCTAAATCCCTATGTAATAAATTGTCTCTATTCTTGGTTATTATTATAAGAAACATATATTATTAACGCTTTCTATTGGATTAAATTAAAATTAAACAAATAATATCTCCTCTTAATCAAAACTTTGTGTGAATGTTTGTAGTTATGGTTATAATGTGATATATATATATATATATATATATATATATATATATATATATATATATATATATCACGATTTCACCATAAGCCATCTCATGTACATACTCATTTATCTCGCAAAATATATGTTACTATAC
This sequence comes from Taxus wallichiana var. yunnanensis, assembly GCA_018340775.1. Lineage (NCBI taxonomy): Eukaryota > Viridiplantae > Streptophyta > Pinopsida > Cupressales > Taxaceae > Taxus > Taxus wallichiana. Next base: position 763,940,483 of record CM031243.1, read on the forward strand.
TAGGTTCAAGCATTAGTTCTACATTAAATTATGAAAAAGAAAAAAATCTAAAGAAATTATATTGGGGCATTTACATTTGGATTGGGCTCTATGGAAAGGGCTGCCCTATAATTCATAATTTCCCCTTTCTTTCCTTCATGGTTCCGCAACTCACCTTAACCACAATATGACTACCTTTTCCCCTCCTTCAACCCTTGGCATCTCCTATGGCTTAGATAAACTACTTGGACTGCAATTTTGAGCTCGAGTTTTTCAAATAGGTAGAAATAAGTTCTAATATAAAATTAAAAACCTGCAAATGATATGCGAGAAACAAACATAAGTATAAGAAAGAAATTAAAAGAATAATGATCGAATCATCTATTAACCCCTTCCTCCATAAATAGCCTAGATCGACTGCCGCAAAACAAGAGAAGAGAAGAAACAAGTGAGAGAGAGAGAGAGAAAGAAAGAGAAAATAATAATTAATTAATTAAAATTTCTCTAAAAATCCAAACCGGTGAAAGAAATAGTGAACAAAATCCATATTCTTTAATCTTCTTTTATCCTCCATGAAAGCTTCTGGTATAACTGCAATTAAAAAAATAGGGAAATATGAGAATGAGAAAAGAAGGTAGAGAAATAAAAATGAAGTAAAAGGGAATTAGGGATTCCAAAGAAAAGAAAAATTAGGGCTTATAAGGTAGCAGTCCCATGCAACCCGCAAGGCAACAGATCTTAAGTAGGTGTTGCACAATTTTTTTAGGAAAAATTAGCAGATGATGTGGTCCCATGATTTTAAGAAAAAATTGCAGAGCCAGAAGAGAGAAATTTGATGAACCATTGCTCTATTGACAGGTGGCCGAACAAAAAGGAATGCAGGAAAAAAATTACAGCCCCCCACCCATTGCACCCGCTCAAATTGACCCTCCTATGCAGCCGCTGCTCCGGTTTTTCAGGTGAAGATTCTGAATTATGCAGTAGGCAAAAAAAAATTTACGGGACCACCCGCACCTGCAACTTTTTTGCGGTTGCCCCCCGCATGGGACCACTACCTAAGAGGATCTACGGCTAGAAAATATTATATCTAAGGGCATAGTTTTGTCCCACTTCTCCCCACTTTTTAAATTAAATTATTTATTTATGTATTTATTTACTTTTCCGTTGTTACAAGGGATCTAAATTAATTGTTATAACTAATTTTAACTAATTGGAGTGTGTTTTTTGGTCATAGATTTATTAAAATAAATAATTGGAAATTGTGTTTCAAAATGTTAATCCATTAAATGGAAATTGAACTCCAATAATTTTTTAAAAAAATGGGGTGGGGATTATATTTGACACTTTTGGTTTTGTATTTATTTTAAATATAACAAAAAAACTATAGAACTTTAATATTTTGTCGTAATAAAATTAAGTGTATAACGTTTCCTTTGTGGATCAAAAATGATGATGAAGATCCTACGAACTAATTCTCAATTAAAGCATATAGATTTTGGTGATAATTAATTTTTGTGTTTGAATAGACCTTAAAGAGTTAGTAACAGAAATGTATGTTATTAAATATAATAGAACACTTAGCACAAATCGAGGCTGAAAATACCAAAAGCATCGTATTTTGGCACAAGAGTTAGTTGAATGTGTTTTATTACCATTATTAACAAAAACTATGAAAAATTCTATTTCTCCTTACCTCTTGGAATAGTTAGCAAGGTAACACTAATGACCTTTTCAAATAATTGCATCGATATTTTGGATACCATTTTCATTGCGCCTAATTAGATTGGGCAATCATCAAGGAACAATTATGATTTGGTTATGACCGTATATGGGATGGCCAATGTTGTGCAATATAACTCGTAGATGTTTCATCTACAAATTTATTGATGGAGGTCATTTTTAAACCAATTTGGTCCCAAACACACGGCCATGCGGATGTAGTGCAAATATGTTACAATATATTTCCCAATACATTCTTATAATCAATTAACTTGCACAAATAATGGTTATATCACATGAATTATTGTGAACGTTTAAAAATAAGTCCTGATTATTTACCTATCCGATTGGATTATTATCATGATCATAACATTGATTTGTAATAGCGGGTGGACTAGGAATAATACTAACCGGTTGGGGATGCATTAGTTCTAGAGACTTGTGAAGATTGAGAAGTAATATGTATAGGGGTTGAGATGGAATTCCTTTAATATTGATGACTTGATACTCACTTATTAATTTTACACATTGATGCATAATATGGATCAGTCTTAATCACCTTGAGCCGGGAAAGACCTAATATTATGTCACAATCCTTGATTTTAATTTCTATAATAAATGGTATGAAAATAGATAGAGTCCCAAGTATGAAAATAATATCTATAGAACCATATAAGTAAAATGGATTATGCCTTATTTTATAGAATGTAAATGATGAGGATCCGGATGCAAGAGGTAAAAATCCCTCACACACACACACACACACACACACACACACACACACACACACACACACACACACACACACACACACACACACACACACACACACACACACATTTTTAAAACTCCAAAAGATTAAAAATATTATTCTTCTCATTCCCAAATCAAAACTAATATATTACAACATTACATCCTTCCCGTTATTTCCCATTATCTCTAAGAAAACTCTAAAATGTGAAAATACCCTAAAACACAAAAAAAACTAAAACATAAAACCCCCAGAGATGGACCCATGTTTTTGTGTGAAAAATATGGATTCATAAATTAAGTTATATTCCAAATCTTTTCTTATTAAATTAAAAAATAATATTAAACATCTAGGTTATAGACAAAACAAGAAAAAACATTCTGAGCCAATTTTAGACCACTAGATGAAGGAATTTGGCACCTAAAATATACCAATAAGTTACCCAAAATTTATTTAAAATTTTATTTATGTAATATTAATAATCAAAATCTACCACCCTAGAAAATTTCATGGCAATCCAATAGTTAGATCAAAAGTAATGGTCTCCAAAAGTTAAGCTCCCACATCATTCTCCCCTGGTGGAAAATAATTATGCTCCTGCGAATTCAATTGATGTAATTCATTCAATTTTTCACTATGAATCTTCTTCAACTCCCACTCACAAATAAATTTATTTTCTTCCTACTCCAAACCTTCATATTGTACCAAATATATGTTGTAGCTCCCATGCCTAGTAGTGACTATCTTTTATTCCAAGACATGAATTACCCTCTCCTTTTCTTCTTTGGAATATTATTCTCCTAGTATAATTTTTATTCCTCCTTGAAATTTTCATCATGACATGGAAACTTATATAAGTTAAAAACACTAAAAATTTATGAAACAAAATTTTTATCGAGTAGTTCCACCTCGTATGCATTATCGCTCACATTTTTCAAGATCCTACATGGCCCCGGAATCTTATTATACTTTAGTTTAATATATGTCCCACTTGGAAAAATATCCGTTCCGAGATAAAAATCACCATATATCCTTATTTAAATTCATGTAGTCTCTTACATGCATCCACAACTGTTTTAGAGTTTTCATTACTAAATTTCAGCTTTTCCCTCACTTCTTCCCGTAGTTGTAGCACGTGTTCTACAAATTATTCTCGCATCATAAATGGTTTTATTTTCACCAAGTAGCACAATAAGATATAGAACTCCCTTGGGGTTACTTACATTGACATTCTACAATGGATGCCTCCACTTTGACTTGTTTACTAAGTTGTTATAAGAAAACTCATCCTTTTGTAAAAACAAATCCCAATATTTTGGCTTTTCTCCAACTATGCAATGTAGAAAATTTCCCAAGATTCTGTTAACTATTTCTATATGTACATCAATATGGGGTGATATGAAATACTTAATTGTATTCATGTCCTCATTTTCCTCTAGTGAGTCTTCCAAAAGTGACTCACAAATTTAGTGTCCCAATTAAGTTATCATTCTTGGAACTTCAACAACTTAACCACTTCTAAAAATTCAAAATAGAACTCTAGAATCATTATTAGTTTTCATATGACAAATGAAATCTTCCATTTTAGATAACCCATACACAAAAACAAATATAGAATCATTCCCTCTTTTTTTTTTAAGAATTACTAACATGAAATACATACTTAAATCAACCCATGGCCCTCAGTAGAGATAGGTAATGGCATATACAACCCATTATTATGTGCATGGCCTTTATCCATTTTGCACACTCTACATATTTATATGATCCTTTATTTTACTCTTTACCTTTACCCAATAATATTTATCTACCACAAGAGTAGTTATATTATTCATACCAAAGGGTCCAGCCAAACCCCCATTGTTCATTTCTCTTATAGTACTTTCTCTCATTGAACCAACATGGATGCAAGAGTCCTTTCCCTAAATAAATAAACAACTTGCATCAAATGATTTGAAGAACCTATACCTAATTTAATTTCCTTAATTTTTCTCAAAAAATCAGCAAAATTAGGATCAATTTCATACAATTCCTTAACTACCTCAAACTCTACCACTTAATTTTCCATTATTATCAAAATGAGCTATATTCCTACTCAAGGAATAAGTAACCTGATTTTTCTTATCTGAATCATGCTTTCACATATAATAATATTCTTATAATAATGAAACCCACTTTGTGTGCCTACTATTTAATTTCTTCTATGTTTACATACCTAAATGCTTCATGTTTATTAAAGAGTAAAAATTCCTTAGATATCAAGTAATGTCTCCAATTCCTTAATGCTTTATCAATAGCATAAAAATACACATAAGAAGCAAACCATTTCCTCCTAACTTGATTTATCTTTTCACTTAAGAATGTTACAGGTCATTTTTCATTATTTAGTACAACTCTAATCCCAACATGTGAGGCATCAAAATCAATCTCAAACACCTTGCTAAAATATCGCAATACCAAAATGTGCACCTCTAGAAAAAATTTCTTAAAAAATTTAAAAATATATGTTTCTACCTTGATCCATAAAAACTCCTTGACCTTTATGCAATTTGTTGTGGTTGCAAAATGCTATAAAAATTCTTGATAAATTTCCTATTAAAAAAATTTAAGTGATGAAAAATAAAAACCAATATCACATTCCTTGGAATAGTCCATTATAAAATTTCCTACACATTTTCTTCATCCATCCTTACTCCAATTTTTTAGATGAACTGCAAAAAAACTATTCTTTTATGAAGAAACCAACTCTTCTTTAAGATTGCATATAAACTCTCTTTTCATAATAGTTATAACACCAATTTCAAATGTAAGAAGTGTTCTTCCACTCTCCTACTAGATATAAAATTATTATCAAAATATAAAACAAAAAATACCATTGTATGCTCACACTACTCTATTCATCAGCCTCATGAATGTAAGTTAGTTCCATTAGATAACTGAATTGTATCACCATCCACTTGTACAATCCTTATATTATTTTGAAATTTATTTTCCATTCATCCCCTTCATGTATTTGGATTCGGTAGCATGCACTCTAAAGGTCAATATTAACAAACTAATGATATATAACTACCAAATCCACCATATCATCAAATATTGGAATTGGGAACTAATACTTAATTTTGATTTTATTTATTGCTCTCTGTCCACGCAAATTCTCCAATATCCATTCTTTACGGGAGTAAAACTTTTTGGAGTTACATATTGACTCATCCTTTCTCTCACTAGCCCTTTCTGTATTATATATTGCACTTTCGTATTCAACTCAAAGCACTCTATGTTGGGCTCATCCTATAGGCTTTCTTTTTCTTCTTCAACTTTAACTAGGTTTTTTCACAGGTTGTTCCACTTGCCATCTATCCTAAGTACGATATTGTGGACACAAAAACATTTGTTCCCTTATTCATAACATTGCTAGTAAGTATACTACTTTTGGGGGATATTACAACCCCATCCTTAACTATATCCTCTTCCTCTCTGAAAATCCCTACCTTTTTGTAAGTTTTCATGGTATTGTTTACATTCGTCATTCCTTTCTACATTAGAGGATTCTCCTTTTATGGATTCGAGATATACCCATTTATTTCATTGGATATGGCAATGGTTCTCTCTTCACTCCTCTTATAAAATTAATCCTCTTGTTTTTTTCTTCCTCTTTTAATTTGAGTTGATAAGCATCATCTAGGATATGGATCTAGATCATACTCAATTTAATTTACATACCTTGTAGCCTTTTTTTCCTTCAGACCCTCCTTTGTTCCACCCAAAGTGATATCTTGTAAATTTCATTAGTATTATCTTCGATGATGAGAACCTTATGTCTTCAGTTTTGAAACATTCAAAATATTGTCTAGGCTTAAAATATAGGAATAAAATTATCTTTTAACATCTTCAACATTTTATTCCAATTTTGAATCTTACCCTTTGTTTTCCTTTTTCTTTCATCTTTTATGTGATCCCATAAGATCATTGAATGTTGAGACAACTTAGTACATGCACAATTAACCTTCTTCTTCCTCTCAAATAGTTATTCCATATAATTAAACCATTCAATCAAATCATGTAGTCATAACCCTCCGCCATTATTAGGAATATTAATCTTAATATCATCATTATTTCCCTCTCATTCTTTGACCAATATCTACTCTAATGACCACTCATTAAATTTTTATTCATCTATCTTATTTTATTCTTAATTTCCTCCTTCATTCCTTAATGTATGTAATTCTTCAGTATCACTTACCAGCTTCTACATCCCCATTTACATGTCTCCATCCGAGGTGGGTAACGTCTCCTGTTAGCTCAACAAATTATCTTTGTAGCTCCTTTATATGCCTATTCATCTGGACATAACCTCTTCTCCCATGTCTATCCATTCTTATATAAAATATGTGTAATAAATAAAACAGATAAATATAATAACTTCATTGTTCCCAAAATATTTGAATCCTACTCGATATCAATTGATGTGGATCAAGTTGCAGAAGTAAGTGTTCAAAATTCCTCTAAAACACACACACACACACACACACACACACACACAAAAATTTTAGAAACTCAAGAAGCTTCAAACTAAAATTATTCACATTCTTGAATCCACACTAATCTTTTACAACATTACAATCTTCCTTTTATTTCCCACTATCTCTAAGAAAACCCTAAAATGTGAAAAAAAAAAACCTAAAACACAAAAAACCTAAAAAATAAAACACCTCAGATGGACCCCAATTTTACATACAAAATATGCCTTTGTAAATTAAATTGTATGTCAAATATTGACTTATTACATGAAATAGATAAAACTAAATTAAAACTCTAACTTCTAGACAAAACCAAAAACAATTGGAGCCAATTTTAGACCAATAAACGAATGAATTTGGCCATGAAAATATGTCAAAACTTCATTCAATTTCTTTTTTAAAAGTTTTTAAAGGAATATAACTAATCAAGATATACCTTCCTAGAAAATTTCAACACAATCTAATAGTTATTAAAAATTATTGTCTCCGAAGTAATGTTCCCACTTCAGAAATCCAATCGAATATAGAGGCAAAGTGAGAATGTATTATTCTCAAATTTAGGATTATTCATTACATTATTGAAATCTTATTTTTTAATAGATGCATCAATATGAATAATATAATATCAAAAGAACAATGGAAATACTTATCAATAAAGGTAATGACCAATGGTAAAGTATTAATAGCACTAAGAAGAAATCCTACAAAAGCATTTATAGATTGTGGAGTGGAACCACATAATAAACATGATTATGATTATTCTAAAATACATCATTTTAATTTTTGGGATGTGGTTTGTTGAATATTTTGATCTTATCAGTGTTATTGATAAGTTTAGACATGATAGGATCATCCTATTCAGTGTGCATGAGAAATGATTATGTGTTGAATAAAATGTTTAAGCTTGAAGCATTAATTGATAAAGTTCCCATTATACCGGTGATAGTCACGATGATTTTTCATATATTTTTTTACCTTTAGAATGACTAGAGTCCAACTCAAATGGTTGAGAAAGAGATATAAGGTTATTATCAAGATTTTACTGCAATATTATCTCGAGGTGGTATACGAAATATATTAAAATATCGTCGAGGAGCCTAAATTTTGAGCTTTGTCAATTGGAACATTGTGTCTTTACACTTAACTCTGGTCTCATTCGTTTACTCATGAAATTAAATTTAATTTGAAATTGAGCATTATATTGACTAGAAGATTGATCCTTATATTTTATTTTTCCCATTGAATTATCTTTCCTTCACGGTCCTTAAGGATATGACACAAATGATTGAAGGAACGAAAGGTATCAAAAATAATGAAACTTGGATAAGATGTAAACTTACTTGTAAAATTAGGTCTTGCAATTCAACATCAAATAGGACATTGTTCATTTTGGAAAGATTAGTCTTATAATGTAGAATATAGTTAGTAAGGTACTCATTAGTTTTGTGTTTCATGTTTTCCATTTTTGCATAGGATATTCAAGTGTTAATATTAATATAAAATCTGCCAAACAATTATTCGATAATGAATTAAAAAATCATATATAATTAATAGACAAATCATAGAACCATTGCAATGCATAATCTTGTAAACTTCAATGAAACAATATTTTTAATAATCTATAATCAAAACCATAATCTATGAAAGAACCATGAAATGATCTAAGATGTTATTTTGAATCTTTGTTAGCAATAAAAATAAAATATTTGAGTAAACCAAAAATGAAAGGAAGAAAATAAGAGGCAACCTCATGTGTGTGAGGACTATGTAATAAAAGTGAGGAATCTATAGAAGAAGAAGAGGTAGTGGTACATCATTGTAATTGAAGAACCTTGGATTCTAAATCATGCACATAATTAGGTTATACAAGAATAATTAGGTTGTATATTAGAGATAAGAGGAGAAGAAAAATGACTAGTACACATAGGAATGGAGACATTAATACTAGATTCCCCCATGGAGGAAAGGGGAGAAGAAGATGGAATGGAAGATGTAGTAATACAGAATACCCTAATCTTCAAACCATGCTCTCATGTGCAGCCCTATCATGAGCATGTTTGACTAGTAGGAATACTTCAGGGACATGTTGTACATGGTCCTTATTATCATGCATTCAAGTATAGAAATGAGATAAAACAATACATCTTTTTATCAATAGTAGTATCTTCATAATAGGAATGATCACTATTAGAATTTTATATGTCTTGTAAGGTTACTTGAATATAATTTGATAGAGTGTTCTCATTTATAGTTACAAATTAGGCCATTATTTTTTAATTCTTATGAGTACGGGTAGTGATTTCAACACATTTTTGAGAACTGAACCAACCACTACATGTATTGAGTGCAACATACAAAATGAAGGGCCACTAGGTTTTCTAATAATGAATTGCTAGAAATAAAGATTCATATGATGCACATCATGCAATACTTGGAGTCATAGAATGATTTACTTATCTAATGGTATATTATATTAATGAATTATTTTCCAAGGATAATTACATAAATATCAAGAATAATAATTGAATAATGATATATAATGATATATAATTCAACAAAATAATAGAAAAGTAACGGAGAATATGACATAGCTGATATCTTTGTCAACTTGTGTGCTAATTTAGGATGATCTAAAGATTGGAAAATACTAGAAATGGTCTAATAGGGATTCACCACAAAAATGTATCATGTAGAGATTATTTGAAAAATACATATTGTATGGCCTAAAACATACCCGCACTATGAACGTTTATGTTCACAACTAGCCCTCTACACTTAGAGCTCTTAAAAATATTTTTGTATGCACACTACTTCATCATCTACTCTTGTCTACAATTTAAACCTTCAACATTGTTCAACACTCATTTTGAAATTAATTGAACCCTACAAACAAAAAATTATTTAGCTTGTGGGCACCACTGTGCACCACCAAAATTGTCACTACTTCGAAGAGGGATAAAATTTCTATCATTCTCACCTAGCATGTGATATATTCAATGTATGTAACCAAATTTATAATCATGATCTTACAACAATGAAGTTTTTCTTGAACCTCTTCCTTATATTGACATGACTTTGATAATGTACCATTTGTGTTTGTAGGTGTGAAGTGATTAACACACTATAATTATTATGTAGAGCATATGAATCTCAAGGGAGTCTAGAGTATATTTAATTGTGAATACTCTTAGTGTTTTCTAATTAGGATATTATTTTCCAAACAGATATAATTCCCTACTTAACTGATATATGAATAACTTGTTTGTATATGTGTTTTGGATCTTGAAAGTTAATTAGAAGTGTATTAATTAAGTTCAAATTAAGAAAAAGTACCTTTAGAGGGTGAGGGACTAAATAATCAAGCTTGAACCATATGGTGTTATAGTCTTGTTTTCATGCAAACTGTTTATCTTGGAAAACAAAAATATTGTGCATGACAACTACCTACTATTTCAAAACACCTCTACTGGTCATTGTGAACCTTTCCTCTAGCTAACCCATGAGCTCTTACAACCCCTCCAGCTTTTTTGTCACCCAGTATTTTGGATAAGAGGAACATGCTAACATGGGTAAAAACTTTGTTTAATGTCAATATTAATTGATTCATGTTGGTTTTATGATGATACTAAATCTAAGTGTCTCTAAGAAAAATGAAATCTTAAAAATATTATAAATATTATGAAAGGATAGAATGACCTTTCATTATATTCATGATCTTAGCCCTTGGTTTTTTTGTTTTCTTTATGCATTATGTCAAAATTAATTTTAAGGATGGTTGATCGAGTAAATCCATCAATGATGACAAATCCTATAGAATTGGCATGTTTATATCCATAAAAAATATTACCTCTTGCTCCATCTTTGTATGTTTTTTACGTATAAGGGTTTAGATACTTGTTGCCTAGCTATTCTACACATGGTATAGTTAAAGGAATAAAACTACCTAATTCTAAAATATAACTCATCAACAACCACATTGTATATGACTCCTTTTTGACCTGATAGATGAAGAGCCTTTAGTTACTAATTCCATAAAATGCATGAATATTTTTTTCCTTTCTTGTAGATATTTAATCTAATGGAAAAAGAGTCAACGTTATATATACTTAATTTATCGCACACTAACATGGCTAGAAGGATATCACTAGAAATGGATAAAACTTGGTGTACGATAAAAATATTCTTGGAATACCATTTTATGTCAAAGTTTCTTCTTTTAAGTCGTCTTTTATAGACAAAGGTGAAAAATATTTCTTACATGATTTCCAAAACCCTCTCTCTTTCTAGAAAATTTTAAATATTTTTAAAATATTTCATGGCCTCTCATGTTTGGTATTCTTATTTTTTGTTCCTTTGATGTCATCTTACACCAAATTGGAAAAAAACATTAAATACTTTGTATGGGATAATGTTAGAGGACATAAAGGGCTCAATAGAGTTTCTTGGAACATTTTTATAGATCTAAATAAATAGGATATTGTTTTTGCATCAAATGTACAGTTCAATTCCTTAAAGGATACGAAGCCTAAAATATCCTTCTAAAATGTGTCTCAACCAAGGGACCCCTTTGTGTCGAAATATTTCCAAGAGTGTGGATTTCAAATCCTTCTCATTTTGCTTATGCTAGTGAAGGTATGTGTAAATCTTGTGGATAAAATCATATAAAAGATTTTAAATTTCTCAAACCAAACCTCATTTGTGGTGCTGATAATTTTAGATTGGATATTTAATCAATTCTCACTCCCTTTATTGGTCTACCATTCTTAATTTCTAAAAAATTCCATTTCCATATTTCCCTTGGTAATATTAACTGGTCTTTTAAACAAAGTAATTACAATAATCAAAGAGAAATTCTACAAGGATTCCTAAGATTGGATACCATGATATTTTCTTTAAAATAAATTTCATCTTAAAGAAGATGGTGTAGATTCTATTTCATAAAATTTAAATTGTGTACCTAAAAATTACCTTCAAAAAATCAATATCTCCTATAGTGTTCCTTGGTGGTGAGATTGGAATTGATCATCTACCATTCCTTTCTACTACTACAAACCTCATATCAAGTACATGTTAGAAATGAAAAAGGACTTACAAGGGGGCTAAATCAATCTGTAATAAAAACTTTCACTTCTCTATTTCAAACAATGAACATACATCCTTATAAATCACATACACTAGTGCTTGATCACAATTTGATATAGTCTATCATGACATATACACATGAAAAAACACAAAAACATACTCAGAGCCTTTCTTTATTGATATTTAGAATAGAACACAATGATTTGATCCACATCAACAGTCTACAATATACAATCAAAATCTCAACAATATTATCCTGACATCAATATGCTTTAATGAAATATTTCAACTAAAGAGTAGATATAATTCACTCTTTTAACAAATTGTTATTAAAAAACTTCATCATCATCATTCACAAGAACCAACTATTGTCCTAAAAGAGACTTCTAGGGGTTTTGCTTTGCAACAAAGTTTTCTTCAATTAAAGAGAAAAGGTTTTTTCATAAATCATACATAAAAATTCTATTTGTACAATGTAATGACCTTTCACAATCTCATGTTTGTTCATTACTATTAAACTTGAAATTTCAATTTCTACACTCTTCATATACATCTCTTTAACTTCTACACTAAAATTTCAAGCACTAATTAACACACATGTTTCTTCATTTAACATATTCTAAGTTTAAATGCACATATGACTTCAACACTATATGAAAGAGACAAACAAGTCTCTTTTTATATTATTGCATGAGCCGAGAGATAATTTCAGGAGATTTTAACTGTTGAAAACTCATCACCTTATCCAAGAGCTACTCTAGTTCGAGTTACAATGGTCTAACACTATTTAAAATACTAACCACTACAAATTTGTCTTAATGGATGTTTCTAAGACTTTATGTATGAAGTTAGCATACTTAAAAGTGTCACCTGAGATATGAAGATTAATCTACCTTAGATTTATATAGGACATACTTCAAGGGTTTCAAAATATTTATTAAAGAATTCTTACACTAAGAATATTTGCTATGTTATGACATAAAGTGTATACTGTCATGAACACTTAATTGTCATGAATTCTTCAATATTTCATGCTAATTCATATGCACTTCATAATTGATTAGGAATTTCTAGATATAACATCAAGAATCTTGCATGAGCATATAGATTTTTGACAACATGAGGTTTGCATTTCAAATGTAACAACTACTACTACATAGTCTAGAAGGATATTCTTAAAACCATTTATACCAAATTAGCACCTATTATAATGAATTTCAATTCATACTTGAATCACACATATATGAATAGAATCATGAATAGCTGACCGATAATTTCTTGAAGATTCACCACAATAATTGCAAAGAAATGTTTAATAAGTTACCTTGTACAGTAACACATGTGTTTCTTTGACTACTATCAAGAAAACTTCAAGAACCACTTAATTCAAATGAAAAAATTATTTTTGAAATGAATCATACCTCTCCCAAAAATATTTCGACCAATTACCATGAAATTTTGTTGGATAAAATTTTTGTTTCAAACCCTTCTTTCTACAAACCCTAGTTATAGGGTTTCATGAGCAGTGGAAGCCTGAGAGATTTAGTTTTTTTATTTCATGAGCATTTGTTGATAGTTTCCAAGGATTTAAATTTCAATCTAACTAGCCTACCACCATAAACCTTCTCATTAGTCAAGAACTACCTAATATGATAGAAATACCCCCAATATTCATAAATATATTGCATAGTTAGCTTATTCATTTAACAGGTTCCCCACTTGTTGAGCTTCAAAAAAATATTTTAGGTTTAGAGCGTTATAAGGATGAGTATGTAATGTCACATAGGTATTATAAACCCCTTTTAGCATCTCACTCCCCATTAAAGACCGAAAGAACAACTTTTCATGAGACTCTCAAACTCTACGGTGAAAATGAGTTCATGTTAATGCTTAACAATACACCTCACTAACTTCCAAGGTACCTTTGTCCTATTTAAAACTTCTTTGTACATCCCTATGAGGTGACTTCTTAATTTATTCTCCCATTAATTATAGGACATGTGTTATAAAAGGTAGGTACCATGCTTCTCTAACTTAGACATAGGTCTTTATATCTTCTTCTATAATATACTCGAGATCTATAGGTACCTTTCTATTGAGCTTTAAGAAATATAGAGTTTAGATATTACACTATAGTCATGGAGAAGAATACTATACTCCTGTTAGTGTCATCATCTGGTTCATGATCATATTTCATGATTCTCTTGTCTCACAAGAAGCCCGCAGACCAGCCTTGTATGCCCCAAGAGACTAAGACCGAAACTACCATAATTAAAAGTCATTGATGACATCACATTACTTGGAGACACCATTAAACATCGTTAAGATTTAAATCACTCATGCTAGTGATTTGGAGCTAGACAGACAACATTTTCGACTTCTAACTCAGGAGAGTGCCAGGAAGTGACAAGAACCTATCTAGAAACACATTCATAACTCCTTTAATACTTATCTTTTTTTCCATATCTCATTCTTGGAATCCTTTAAAAAATTACTTATATGATTTAACTGAAGGATTCATTATATTTTTTTTTAGTGTTAAGAATAAAAATAACTTCTTATGCAATTATAAAAGACTTGTTTTAGAAAATCTAGCATAACTTTCAAATATGTTCTCATAACTTGGCAAAAGTTGGCATGAAGAACCACAAGAAATCCCTCTTCAAGACCCATAATCCCATTTTCCATAAATATTCTTGTACTCTTTCATCCGATCTCATTTTCCTCAACCTGCACTATTAGTTCTTGAAGGAACTTTCTGTTCATTTTTGAACTTTGAATCTAGGAGCTAAATTGAGCCTTGTTTTTTCTCACACATGCTGTAGACACTATTGTTAGGTTGATCTCATTATCACATGACCTTTCTATAATATGTATCACCTTTGAGAGACATAATTCACACATATGCACCTTTGGAGACTCCTAGATCACCTAGACCTCGATGACATCAATGGAATTGACTTCAATGACAACAAAAGTGACACACTCTTCCAACAAAACTCCCCATTTGTCATTGATAGCAACCACCTAGAGACAATTATGGAACACACACTTAGATGACCCTCATTTGTATGTTTCTTGTCACACTTCTCCCCCTTTGACATCTATGAAAAAGGTATTTATGGACTTAACATGGAAACAAATGACTCAAGACAAGAGAAAGACAATTTACATAAATAGATATCCCCCTAAGTTGTTGCATTCCTTTCCCTCATTCATCGGCTTGTAAATTATTAGTGTTTATCACGAGAACCTTGCAGACTACTACATTTTTTAATATTTTTCATTCTTCATGACTCTAGCTTGCCGAGACTTGATCAATTCTCTCGTGTTCTTCACAAGATCCTCACAAATTCTGTCTTAAATAACATTCACTCTTGGAGTCAACCACAGTCCTTTCTTTTTTTACTTATATTTTCTTTTCTCAAGCATTTCATGAATAAAGAGGTCATTCTAGCTCTGGAATTTGGTCTTAGACATGTAGTTGGAAAATTTATAGTCCACATAAATCTTTGTCACTTGATGCACTAATCTTATGCCCTATTTCTTGATTCATTCCATTCTTTATAAAAATTCCTTTCCTTGGAACACTGCAGTACTTCATTTTACCCTAATTGGTTCTCTTTTTATAACCATTAAAAATTTAAAATTATGTCATTGATCACAATTTCAAGGTTCATGTGAGACCCAACTCCCCTGGAGTATGCAAAATACTATAGTTGTAGAGACTTTAAAAACCCATATTATATTCCTCCAAGACTAACTATCAACACTAAGACTTCTTCATGAGTGGGAGCACATCTTCACATATCAGTAAGAACATAACCTAGCACATGACCAAACCATTTTGACACATACCAAGATCTTTGAAAAATCAATTCATTAAACGTTAACACTTTTTGAGCAATTTTAACCACTCAACAACAGATATCAAACCCTTTATATAGAGCTTATGATGTGTGAACTATTCAAAATACATCAATACTATGTCAACAACATCTCATATCTATGATACACAAACATTGACCTCTCATAAGAACTAAGACTTTTTCTTACCTTATATGTCAATCCCATTCATTTTTTCACCATTCTCATCTTCCAATACTCTTCCCAAACATCTTGGTCTGAGTACACACTCTTGAATCTCTTATACCTTATCCTTAGATGTAAAGCATCAAAAAAACCTAATTATAACTTAAAAATCATTCCTTTTATCAACATTGCATACCTCATATTACACCTTACATTCTAGACAATGAAAAACTTTCATGGACTAGAAAAAACTTCTCATCATGTTAACAAGTCACATGGACCATCTCTTTGTCAACCTGTAGATCTTTTAGATGAAGCTCAAAAAGTTGATGAATGTAATTTCACCTTTTTTTTACCCGTATCCATGCCTATTCATTGGAATACCTAATACTCTAGCTATCACATACCCGAAACACTTCATGCATTTACCTTCACCTTGATCTTAGGGAACTAAAACAATTTAAGTGCACACCTTACTTCCAATATCATATATGAACACAAACCTTAATTTCAAATATTCTCTGAACACGTTTAGAACACAAAGACTCAGCTCATCTTGACATGGGAAAGCACAAAAACCTCCATGGTTTCAGCCATCCTTAGAACTCGAGACCATATACACCATAATATTACACAACTACTATATTTAAACATAAAATGGTGATCTTGATTCATAGAGACACATTAGACTACTTGAATTAAGAAACATTCTAACCTTATACAACAAAAGGGTAAGTGCACCAAGTTGGTGGACAATTAAGTGGATATAAAAACCCAAAATTTAGGTACCATGATCGTGGTTTATAAACCATGCTTGCATAATTGTTTTTATAGGCTCGGTGATTTCTAAACCTTAAACTACGATCGAGGTCCTCTAAGACAAAAAAAAAAATACCCACGAATCCTCGCCCTCATTTTTCCTTTCCAACCATGATTTCTCCTAGACCTTTGGCACTTGCACTTTGAATACCCCCTAAAAATTACTCTTCGAACTTCTGGATTGTGATATTTTCAACCATGCCACCAAAACAAAGAGGTAAGCCCTTGATTTTGATCAATTTGTTTACATTTTAGGTTATTTTTTGTGATTTTCATGGGTTTTTCAATTTTTGTTTATGTATACAATTTTTTTGTTTTGTCATTTGCTTAGTAAGCTCATAATCCTACAAACCATCAAAATATTCCTCAAAACCCTCCAAACAATCCTTAAAACCCTCCAACCATTCCATAAAACCCTCCTCCAAACATAGATCCGCCTCTTATGGCTCCTTCTATCCGTCCCAACGAAACCAATAGGAACACAAGCTGATATCGTTGGAAGAATTTGACAAAATAAAATTATCATTAAGAACCTTATTCATAATATAAGACTAAATCATGCCACAAATCCGTCTGAATGACTTTAGCCAACACATCGTGAAACATTAATTAGCGAATTTGACTCCGCAACCAAGAAAATAGATATATGGAATACCCGTAGAGGTGATTTTAGGTAGTGGTATGCAAATAAATTATCCCATGCGGCCGTAAAAGGCAAAAAAAATGGAAAAGACCACATTTGTGCATTATTTACTGACCCAAGAACTAATGCCCCCACGTAGTTACTTGCAAATGGTTCCCAATCCATTGGTGCCACGATGACCAAATCAAGAATTTTTTTGGGATGGATGGTTGATGATTTTTATTATCCACCATGTAACAACAATGAGTTTCCCCTCTATTTTTTGAAGAAATTATATTGTGAGTTCGTGCTTCATGAGGTACCAAATTATTTTGAATTTTCTGATTTTTATGGGTGAGGTGGTGGCTATGCACAGAGTAGACCTGGTGCATGCACAGGTCAACCAAGGATCGCCCATGCCCCAAAACCCCCACTGCCTTCAATTATCCCTCCTACAATGAAGGAGGTTGTGGAGATTGACACACTACATGTATTGAGGGAGCTCAATGACACTCTAACCTAACATAGTGAGAAAATTGCATCTGGTGATGTTGGTGGAGGTGCCAGTTCTAGTACACCACACCACTATGGATCATGTGGTTCTCAGTATGCATCATGGAGAGACATCATTTGCTAGATCGCATGATTTATTTTCTCTAGATGAGATGATGGTGGATTTTTTTGAACCGGTCCAAAGGATCTTGGTCTTTCATAGGTAAATGTCAAATAAATATTACATATATAATAGTTTAATTCATGTTTGAGATTTTAATATATATGTATTTCATTGTACGTTATGTACATACATGTAAAAACTAATTTTTTATTTTATTTTAAATAGCAAGATTTGGTGAAGGAAACATCTAGCATCGATATGCTAGCTACTTTATAATCGGGCATGTTACAAATGTAAGTTTCAAGTTGTACTTAAATTTCAAATTTCATTTGATTGTGCACTTTTATTATTATAATGTTTCACTGTACATGTACATATTAATATATGTTTGAAAAGACCGCTCAAGGTCGGAGCAAGAAAATACGGAAGGAGAGGAGAGCTGAATACATCAAATAATAATAATTCTTCACACAATATTACAATGCATGGAGTGCTATTAAATAGCCATCCAAATAGGAAAACCAACTTCCTATAGAGTAGGAAGTATAAACAATATAAAACCCATATTAATATATTGTTATACATTTGTTATAAAAATATATATAAAACTAACCATATAATTATTTACCATGATGTAAATACTAATTCCTAAAAATGTTTGTCTTTTATACGCAGGAGCCTAGTGGTTCATCATCTGCTCTGGGAACTGAGGCTACTAGCATGCCTCACGTGACTTTTACGCAGGTTAGTTTCTCTTTACACTTTGTTTCTAATTGTGGAATTTCATGTGGAGTTTCATATTGATTTGTATATGTTTTTTGTATAGCTTATGACTGCCAGAGAGACTCCTCCATATATACAGATTGTGGAGGCTGCTGTAGATACTACCATAACATCTAGAGATCCACTAACTGAGGTATACTTTTTTAAATTTGTTAAATTTATTTGTGAATCATTTCTTATTACTTAAATCTACAATATCAAATTTTGTACGTAAAATATTTAATTTGAAATTTAATTATTTATATGTATCTTACCTCTCATGATTCTACTATTGTCCCTTCCACGCGTCAACGGAAAATTGATAGGGATCATGACATTGCGGTAAGATTTCACATGCATTTTAACTAAATTCTAAGTTTCTAAATTTTGAATGTATTTTAAAAATTTGGGTGTTAAAAATTGTTGTTTATGAATGTGCGAGGCTAGGTTGCGAGCCTACTTAGAGATGCCTAGGACCACATGGATGAAATCCGTAGTGACATCTCCCTCCACTACATCCCCAAGTCCCGAACATGCTACTTCTAGCGAGCTTAAGAGGGGGAAGATGTTTCATGATTAGATTCATAGGACGTGGATGTACATAGATATATATATGGGCTAACTGGTCCTAGTTCATGATTCTTCATAGGACATTGTATATATATAAAACTAACCATATAATTATTTACCATGATGTAAATACTAATTCCTAACATTCCCCCCCTTAGTGTTTACATGGTAGAAAAACATCCACACTCTCAACTGCAGTATGCTCACCCCTGTGGCATGTCCAACTTTGTGACTCATGACCTTGATCCAAAAGAAAGGCTCGCTCCATCCATGGTTTTAAATAGGCTTACCACAAACCTTGTCGTGAACAGGTCCCGTCAACTGTCCACCTCGTGTGGTTTTCTGGATCCTCCCACAAACCCTTTCAAGATCCATGAACTGACTTACTCTGGTGCTACTATTCACCACTATGCTTATACATCAGGGAATTATGTAGGAAACACAACTTGCATATTACAAAACCACACAATAGAAGAAATACTGAAAATATTTCACATTACTTCCTATAAGAATCGTAATGTTCTTAATCATAGTCTCTGTCATTGATCACTGCCACTCGATCTCGAACAACATAGAAAAATGCCACTACCACTGGAAGCTTTCCTTGACTAAGTCATTTCGGGTATAGAATGGGAATGGAAAATTGGTATGTATTCCCCCCCACAATGTGAAATTCCACTCATATAGATACTGAGAAGCAAAATGCATCGAAGAACATACTCCTGAATGGATCTTGCTAGTTAGGTCTTGCTACACATGGTCACTAATGCTAGTGAACGTATTCTTCTAGCTGACCATCTTCCAAAGAAGTACGGTAGTCAGAGGACCAAGTCAGTCAGAGGATCACTGACAGTCATCTGTGCTCCAACACAACTCTCTTTCCAACATCCATCAAATACCACACAAAACAAGAACATTGCAAACTGAAGCATACTTGAGAAAATGGAAACCACACTGAAAATCATATACTCACACCATACATATGCCACCACAGCTTCTACGCAGCCCCGTCGTTGGTGACTGACGAGAGGTCGTTGTTCGACCTCCTTCCTCCGATGCCTCCTTCCTCCATCATATGGGTGCTTAACTCAGCCGGATCTAAACATGAGACTACATAGTTTCCACATTGTATTTATTTAAGCTTCTCCCCTCAATGTGAAACCTTTTATTTCAGGACGTCGGGTACAACCGATAATGCTTCCACAAGATGGCCAAAATAGAGGGTAATTTTCAATTTTTTATTTTCTCCCAAAATTAGAACCACTAGGACGGGAATAAAAAAATATACACTTTTGAAAAAACGGCGCTCGATTTCGAGTTACCGTGCAAAAGTTATTGAAGTTACAATTTCCCGTAAAATGGCTTAATTTAATAAAAATTGACACAATGATTAAAATTTTCCTCAAAATAGAGAGAAAACTTATCATGTGACCAGTCGTTAGAATTGGGAGAAAATTAAGATTCCAAAAAAATCAATTTCCCCAAGAACTGGTGCCAAAAAAATATTAATTCGGCCAAAAAAGTAATAATTGCCCTCTAAATACAATTATTAAATAAAAACTATAGGAAAAATTAATTTTTCAAAACTATAGTCTTTATGAAAAATTAAAATAATTGGACAATCAGAGTTGGATATGCAAAAAACTCAGGTGAATCTGTCATTCAGATCTTTCTTGTATAATATTCACTTATCTCTGCGCCTTTCTCCTTTAGATCCAATGCACACTGGTATGCAAAAAGCTGGGAAATCAAATCTGCACCTTATTTGTGGCTTTAACATTCCAATACTATGAATTTCTTTTTCCTCAAATTATAATCATATTTCTACAATTCTCCAATTCTAACACCACTGGTGACTAACTGCACGAATACTTGGCCGCATGCAGATCCAAACTAATGTGTAAAATAGATTCTCAGCTATATTACTTCTGTCACTAAAAAATCATCTATTTTCTGATGCAAACAGATTTTAATCTATAAATCAATATCTAAAACCATTTCTGGGTTTTGTTCTACATGAAGTTAGCTTTCCATAACATTTTGAATCGCCCAATTTCATTAAGAAACGCAAAAGATATCGTCATTTTAATAAACCTGTGTCAAGCTTCAAGCAGCAAACTTTCTATATGCCTTTATCTGCAAAATTTCCATTTCTTCTTGAAATCCCCATCCACCTCTCTGGAAAAACCACACTCTGATATCACATGAAAAGACCACTCAAGGTCGGAGCAAGAAAATACAGAAGGAGAGGAGAGCTGAATACATCAAATAATAATAATTCTTCACACAGTATTACAATGTATGGAGTGCTATTAAATAGCCATCCAAATAGGAAAACCAACTTCCTATAAAGTAGGAAGTATAAACAATATAAAACCCGTATTAATATATTGTTATACATTTGTTATAAAAATATATATATATAACTAACCATATAATTATTTACCATGATGTAAATACTAATTCCTAACAATGTTTGTTTTTATACGTAGGAGCCTAGTGGGTCATCATCTCTCACTGGGCACCGAGGCTACTAGCATGCCTCACATGACTTTTACGCATGTTAGTTTCTCTTTAAACTTTGTTTCTAATTGTGGAAGTTCATGTGGATTATGCTTTGGCTCTTATGTGGCGAGTCATATAGATTAATATTGATTTGTACATGTTTTTGTATAGCTTATGATCTGCTAGAGAGACTCCTCCATATATGCATACTTGTGGAGGCTATTGTAGATACTTGCCATAACATCTAGAGATCCACTAATTGAGGTATAATTTTTTAAATTTGTTAAATTTATTTATGAATTATTTCTTATTACTTAAATCTACAATATCAAATTTTGTACGTAAAATATTTAATTTGAAATTTAATTATTTATGTGTCTTACCTCTCATGATTCTACTATTGTCCCCGTCATGCGTCAATGAAAAATTGATAGGGATCATGACATTGTGGTAAGATTTCACATGCATTTCAACTAAATTCTAAGTTTCTAAATTTTGAATGTATTTTAAAAATCTAGGTGTTAAAAACTTGTTGTTTATGAATGTGCAGGCTAGGTTGCAAGCCTACTTAGAGATGCCTAGGACCACATGGATGAAATCCGTAGTGGCATCTCCCTCCACTACATCCCCAAGTCGTGGACATGCTACTTCTAGCAGGGAGAAGAGAGGGAAGATGTTTCATGATTAGATTCATAGGACGTGGATGTACATAGATATATATATGGGCCAGCTGGTCCTAGTTCATGATTCTTCATAGGACATTGTATATATAGCCTTATGCGACTGCATGTGGTCCTATATGTATGACACACTTGGTTCGAGATGTACACATGTTATGAACTTATATTTTCAGAGACGTGCATTCAACACACTTAGTTTGATACATTATATATCCATGTGTTGGTTTTCATAACGATATTACTTCTATGTTCTATTTGAATTAATTGCACATGATATCCTTCTATGTATGTATACTAATTCTATATGTATGTTTGATTTAAAATTAAAAAATTATGGTGCAACATATATGAATATAATGTTACTATGGTGCAACATTGCATGGTACAATTGTTAAGAAATTAAGGGAAGCATGTGTATTTCTCCATCAACATGGGTAACTTATCATTTTCCTATTAAGTCATGAAAAAATATTTGATACCTTGATTCTTGAAATAAAACGTCTTCCCTTGGGTCATTTGGTTTTTGAACTGTAAACATTTAATTTTATTTATCATAAGAATATTATTCATTTTACCATTAATAATTATGGTGGTGTATGACCAATCCATATTAATCCATATTTATATCCCCACCAATGTCGTGATAGAAACTTTGGCTCAAAAATATACCATACATAGCTAGCATGTCTTCCACAAGTATTTTCATCTTGATTTTCTTGTCAAGGAAGTCTACAAATTCTACTTGAGAATCTTTCACCTAGCCAAAAAGAGGTTTTTTTTTTTCATGTATTAACAATGGCTAATAAGCGAGGCCTGAGAGTAATACCAATAGAGTTAGCAAATTTTATAACCATGACATTGTCAGAGGCATCAAAGTCAATAATGTAATTATTAAATTTATAGGTCCATTGACCAACAAGGAAAGATAGAAAGGTTCTTATTTCCTAAAAGAGGAGGATTTTAAGGAAAGAAGGTTCTAGGAATGAGTGGCTATAAGAGTGGGAATTGATTCTTTAGTATTGGTAGGATTCTTAGAACATGTATTTTTACTACTTCCTTTGATAAACTAGACGAGTTTATCAAAATGCTTGGGGTGTTTTTTATGTACTCATATTCAGATATTTGAATTTTATCTTTCTTAAAATGGTCACTGATGTAAAAATATGAGGAAGTGGTAGGCACATTAGGAACTGTGGAATCCTTGACATGAGTAGGATTTTCATTCTTAGGAATAATTGAAATAGAAATCGATTTGACAAGAGGAGGTGCAAGAGACTTACTCAAAGAGGTAGATGGAGTCTTGGCTAAAGTAGTATTAGGATTCTTCTTGGATGACCCCATAGAAGTAGGAAATGATGTTCCTCTTTTTTTTTCTATCGATTCACCATTTGAGGATTAAAGTGTTTTGCTTGGGAAGTAGAAGAAGAGGCTTATTTATTTTATGAGTGGGTGAACACTAAACAAGAGTAACTATTCATATCATCTATCCAGATTATTTAGGATATTTTTTGGGTGAGTATTCACAATAACCAATAATTGCATAACCATCTTCTTCTTCTCTTTCAATTTTTGATTCAACAATTTCTTGAAAAATTTGTAATTGTTGAAAAATTTGTAATTGTTGAAAAAGTTGTAATTGTTGATAAAGTTGTAATTGTTGAAAAAGTTGAAAAAAATTTTGAAAGCAAAATGAGTTTCTTGAAGAGGAACCTGTTACAAAGGAGAAGAATCTACAACTTTTTTCTTTTTCTTGTTCTTGTTATTTTTGTTCGTTTTTTTGTTTCTGAGAAGAATCTGTGACTTTTTCAACAATTACAACTTTTCCAACAATTATGACTCCATGACACCTAAGGACATCTCATTTGATCCTACACCTTGGTGTAGGGACCCTCTACAATATGTTGTCTAAGTTTTTGCTTTCTCCAATCGGTGTTGTCACTGCCATATTGTTTGCAAATGCCCAAATAGTGTAGTTTGAGACATTGTAAGGCTGTCAAATGGTATATTTTGCAAATGGTGGGTCATGGCACTGAACCGACTGCATGGAAACGTCTAGCTAGCTAGGTGAATGCTAGAGGAGGCATCATTTTTGTGCACGACAACATCATTACTTTCGAGCTACCTTATTAGGGCAGAGTCCCTTAAGAGCCCTTAGACCAAAAAATTGTTCAACTTCAACGGGTGACTACGCAGACTCCGTGGAACCTAAGGATTTCTCATTTTATCCTACACCTTAGTGTAGGGACCCTCTAAAATAGCCTATCTCAGTTTTTTCCTTCTCCAATCGGTGCTCTCGTTGCCATATTGTTTGCAAACATGTCGAATAGTGTAGTTTGAGACAATGTAAGTGTTACACCCTCAATTATATATCTTACATGGGATGGATATAGCCACTTGGGCTATCATAACTTCTTATCATGATGTATCTCTTTCATATATGATCTATTTTCATTGGTTGGTCAACCTTGTTGATGGCCATATCATAGAATAGTATAAATAAGGGTTATAGGTAGTGGATGATCATTATGTTGAGTATTTGAGTCTTAGTGTATGTTTTGGAGGTTGCCCCCTCAAAATGGCCAAGCTATTCTACTTTCATATTGAGAGAACTTATCTGTAATATTGTGTTATTTGGTGTTCTATTGCTTGGTGATAATCATAATTAATAAAGTAATTTCATTATAAGTAGTATTAGAGCTTGATCTCGGCCAGGACGACATTAAACCCTAATTCTAAAGGTTCAACTATATCTAAAGATTGGAAATGAATGTTTTTGCAATTTTTTTTTGTGGTGTGGTGAAATAAGTCAAGTAAGCTTCTCTCCAAATTTCAATAAGTTTTGACTTGTTTTACAAAAGTTATTACGGTTCTATATTTATTCATAATTTGGCTCCCTAGGGCGTAATTTTTGGAAAATTTTCAAATTTATTATATTTTCGAAAACCCCTCAAAAAATAGCTATGGTTTCTTTTTTATAAATTCCTATATTCGGCCAAAAAAATACGAAACCCTAAACCCTAAAATTACGCCCTATTAAGTCTACCCCTAGGCCCAAACCCTTCGTCATGGCTGGTAGATCTACCCGAGGCCAAGGAAAAGAAAAGAAACTCTAGGAATGACCCCAAATAAGGAAGATATTGCTTCATATTCTACTGGTTTGGGAGTATCTGAGGTGGTCATCCAACTTTAGGAAAGGGTAAACAATATGGTGAGTAAGGATGACCTTAATGTTGAGCTTCATCAACTGAAAGGTAGCCTTAGGAGTGAGATTGAAAAGGATTTTCATGCAATGTAGTAGGATTTGTTGCATATTAATTCAAATACAAATTCTAATGCCAATCATATGGGTTCCACTAGAAATGGTCACACATATCCAAATCACTCCAATCAGGGAGGATCCTTTAATCATTCAAGTGGATCTTCTCACCAATGGAGGGGCATGATTCCAAAAGTTGAAATGCATAAATTTGATGGAAAGGATCCACTTAATTGGATTACCCAAATGGAAAATTTATTTGATCTCCATCAGATCCCAGGAGGACAAAAGGTAACTGTGGCATCCTTATACCTAGAACCTGATCAATTTGTTTGGTATCGTTCATTATGTGCTCAAAGGCAGAAGAATGGCCTAAATGTCACCTGGATAGTTTTCACTAAAGAGCTTCAATTACACTATAGTTCTAGTGTTTCAGAGAATTACATCATCCAATTAGCAAAGTTACGCCAAATTGGTTCAGTTAAGGAGTATGTCCATCAATTCCAAACTTTTTCCTTACGTGTGGAGGATATTACAAAAGAGTATTTGAATGACCTATTTCTTAGGGGTCTTAAGGACCACATTAAGCATGAGGTATGCATGTTTAACCCACTCAAGGTTGTTGATTCTATTATCATGGCATGTCGAGTAGAGGAAAAATTTCTTTCCAATAGAAGGTAGTCCTTTTCTAGCATAAAAGATCGTAACACCTTGTCTCCTTCTTACCCTCAGCCAATTCGGTTGACACCTCAAAAAATTGAAGAAAAAAGAATCGAAGGGTTATGCTTTAACTATGATAGCAAATATGGACCAAATCATAAATGTTCTAAGAAAAAGTGTTGTACATTGAAGGAATCAGTGATGAGGAAGAATATGAGGACACATCAATAGAGGAAGTGGAAAAATTAGAGGAAGAATCTGGAGATCCTCAGCCCACTATTTCATGTCATGATCTATCAGGTATTAGTACTCCACAAACCCTTCAAGTTGTGGGTTATATTAAGAAGCAGAAGGTAACTGTCTTGATTGATTCAGGGAGGACACATAATTTCATCAATCATAAGTTGGCAACACGACTAAATTGTTTCATCTACCCAACACCTAAATTTCAAGTAATGATTGCAGATGGTGGCACAGTCCAATGTTTAGGTAAATTCCATTAAGTCAAAATCATGATGAGTGATTACACATTGGAATCTACATATTTTCTATTCCCATGGGAGGAGCTGATATTGTCTTAGGTGTTCAGTGGCTCACTACTTTTGGCACCATAGAGATAAATTTCGAGGAATTGTTTATGCACTTTCATTCTGAGGGTAAAAAAATTGAACTTTGAGGTCTACAAGCTAAAGATCCTCTAGTGGTAAGTTCTCACCAAATGCGAAGATTCTTAAAAGGGTCTGAAGGTTTTGTAGCTCGATTATTCTCTATATAAGTCCAACCACAAATGAAGGTATTGCATCCTGATCTTCAAAAGGTTATTATTCAACATCTAGTTATCTTGAGGAACCAAGAGGATTTCCACTGAAAGAGAGCATGATCATGCTATTCATTTGATTCCGAGAAGCCAACCCCAAACATCAGGCCTTATAGATATACATATGTGCAAAAGAGTGAGATCGAGAAGATGGTGGAGGAAATGTTGGAAATGGGTATTATTCGTCACAGTTAGAGTGCCTATTCTACTCCCGTGGTGATGGTGCGTCACAAGGATGGAAGATGGCGCATGTGTCCAGATTATAGAGATCTTAACAAGTTCACTATCAAAGATAAGTTTCCTATTCCCGTCATTGATGATTTATTAGATGAGTTACATGGTGTCATTTATTTTACAAAACTAGATCTATGTTCTAGGTATCACCAAATTAGAGTCAAGCAAGAAGATATTCATAAGACAACCTTCAGAACTCATCAAGGCCATTATGAATTCCTAGTGATGCCATTTGGTCTTACCAATGCTCCCTCCACATTCCAAAGCTTGATGAATTCAGTATTTAGACCATTCCTAAGAAAGTTTGTCTTAATATTTTTGATTATATACTCATCTACAACAAATCGTGGGAGAAACACTTACATCACATCAATATTGTCTTAGAAGTCTTAAAGCAACATAAACTTTATGCCAAGCCTTTGAAGTGTTCTTTTGGGGTACAGGAAGTGGAATACTTGGGCCATATTTTTCTCATGAAGGTGTTAAGGTGGACCCTCACAAGATCCAGGCCATGGTGGAATGGGAAATCCCAAGAACCCTCAAATAATTATGAGGTTTCTTAGGTCTCACAGGGTATTATCACAGATTTGTCAAAAAACTATGGCAGTATAGTAGCACCACTCACAAAATTATTGAAGGACTCCTTTCAGTGGAATGAGGAAGCATCTAGGGCATTTGAAAAATTAAACGCAACTATGTGCACCACTCCAGTATTGGCAACCCCATATTTCTCCAAAACTTTCATAGTTGAGTGTGATGGTTCAGGAAATGGAATCGGAGCAGTACTAATGTAAGAAGGACACCCCATTTATTTTGAGAGCTGACAACTAAAAGGAAATAATTTGTTAAAGCCCACCTATGAAAAGGAAATGATGGCAATACTACATGCACTCAAACAATGGAGAACATACTTTATGGGTAGACATTTTAAGGTAAAAAATGATCATGATAGTTTGAAATATTTCTTAGAGAAACGTCTATCTTCAGAAGAACAACAAAAATGGGTCACTAAGATGTTGGGATATGAATTTGAGATTGTTTATAAGAAAGGAAAGGAAAATTTGGTCATTGATGCTCTATCTAGGAGGGATGAGTCTGCCGAAGCATTGTTATGTGCCATATCTATACTAAATGCAGATTGGGTAGATCAAGCACATGAAGAATGGAAGAAAGATGCAACCACACATACTCTCATTCAAAATCTCCAGGTAGATCCATCCATATCAGCTCAATTTATATGGAAGGGGGATACATTGTGGTACAAAGATTGGTTATATCTATGTAAGAACTCTACACTTAAACACCATGTTCTTTCAGAGCTACATTCTTCTCCAATAGGTGGCCATGCTAGGGTCCTAAAAACATATCATAGAGTTAAGAAGGATTTATTTTGGGAGGGGTTGAAAGGAGATGTTCAAAAATTTGTGGCAGAATGTTTGGTTTGCCAAAAAAAGGGCGAGACCATTAAGACACTGGTCTTCTCCAACCTCTATCTATTCCTAGTGAGAGATGGGAAGAGGTATCAATGGATTTCATCATAGGATTACCTAAATCGGAAGAAAAGTTTCATCATTGTCATGGTAGATGGACTTACCAAATATGCTCATTTTTGTGCCATGGCTCATCCTTTCACAAATAGTATAGTTGCCATCTCTTTTATGGATACAATTCAAAAGATCCATGGCATGCCAAAAATTATAGTAAGTGATCATGATCCAATATTTACAAGTAACTTTTGGACTGATTTGTTCTCTTGTCTAGGTACCCAACTAGCCCAGAGTTCCTCTTATCATCCCCAAACATATGGGCAAACTGAGGTGGTAAATAAATGTTTAGAGGGATATCTTCGATGTTTTACTTCAGATAAACAAGAACATTGGGTGCAATGGTTTCCACTAGCAGAATGGTGGTATAATACTTCATTTCATACCTCCTCCAAAATGTCTCCATTTCTAGCACTTTATGGGTACCATCCTCCATCACTCATATCTAGCTTGAAGGTCAAACCAAAGGTGAGAGCAGTCAAGATCACATTCAACATTAGCATGAGGTACTCTCTAGTCTTAGAGAAAATTTGGCACGGGCACAAAACCGTATGAAGCAATAGGCTGATCAACATAGAAGTGAGTGACACTTTGAAGAGGGAGACTTTGTTTTTGTAAGGTTACAACCATATAAGCAATTATCCTTAAAACAACAAAAAGGATAATAATCTTGCTCCTAAATACTATGGTCCTTACCGAGTTTTGCAGAAAATTGGTAGTGTGGCATATAAGCTAGAGCTCCCTCTAGGAAGTAGAATACATCCAGTCTTCCATGTTTCTTGCTTAAAGAAAGTTATTGGGCAGCACATTTCCACCCAATCAATGCTTCCGGAACTAGACAAGGAAGGAAGGATCATATTGGAACCTGAAGGCATTCTTTAGACACACACCAAAATACTGAGGACCGAGTCATTCATTACCGAGTACCTGATCAAGTGGAAGAATATGAATATTGAGGATGCATCATGGGAAGATGAAGCATTCATGCAGCAACATCCAGGCTTCCCAACATTGGGGACAATGTTTCTTTGAAGGGGAGGGGCATGTTACACCCTTAATTATATATCTTACATGGGATGGATATAGCCAACTTGTGGCTATCATAACTTCTTATCATGATGTATCTCTTTCATATATGATCTATTATCATTGGTTGGTCGGCCTTGTTGATGGCCATATCATAGGAATAGTATAAATAGGGGTTATAGGTAGTGGATGATCATTATGTTGAGTATTTGAGTCTTATTATATGTTTTGGAGGTTTCCCCCTCAAAGTGGCCAAGCTATTCTACTTTCATATTAAGAAAACTTATTTGCAATATTGTGTTATTTAGTGTTTTATTGCTGGTGATAATCATAATTAATCAAGTAATTTCATTACAGCAAGGATGTCAAACGGTATATTTTGTAAATGGTGGCTCATGGTACTGAACCAACTATGCCGACACATCCATGTGGCTAGGTGAATGCTAGAGGATGCGTCATTTTGGTGCTCGACAATGTCGTTGCTTCTAGGCTACCTCATTTGGGCGTAATCCCTTAAGAGCCTCGAGACCCAAAAAAATAATTTCGATGAGTGACTACACACACTCCATGGCACCTAAGGATATCTCACTTGATCCTACACCTCAAGTGTGGGACCCTCTACAATATCCTATCTCAGTTTTTTTCCTTCTCCAATCGGTGCTCTCGCTACCCTATTGTTTGCAAACACACCAAATAGTGCAGGCTTTGAGACAAAGTGTAAGGCTATCAAATGGTATATTTTATAAACAAAGTGGGTTGTGGCACCAAACCAACTATGCTAACACATCCGGGTAGCTAGGTGAATTCTAGAGGAGGCTTCATTTTGGTGCTCAACAATGTTGTTGCTTATAGGCTACCTCATTCAGCGTAGTCACTTAAGAGCCCCGAGACCAAAAATCGTCAACTTCGATGGGTGACTACACACTCTGTGGCACCTACAGATGTCTCATCGAGATCCTACACCTTTGCGTAGGGACCCTCTATAATATTTTTTCTTGGTTTTTTCCTTCTCTCCATTGTAAGGTGCTCTCGCTGCCCTATTGTTTGTAAACGTGCGAATAGTGCAATTTGAGCCACCGTGTAAGGTTGTCAAATGATATAGTTTGCAAACGGTGGGTCATGGAACCGAACTCGACTACACCGACATGTCCAAGTGGCTAGGTGATTGCTAGAGCAGGTGTTGTTTCAATGTGTTACAATGTCGCTGCTTCGAGCTACCTCATTCAGGGCGTAGTCCCTTAAGAGCCCTAAGACCAAATAATCGCTCAACTTCGACGGGTGGCTATGCGCACTCCGTGGCACCTAGAGATGTCTCATTTGATCTAAAACCTTTGGCGTAGGGACCCTCTACAATAAAATTTCTTGGTTTTTTTCTTCTCTAATCGATGCTCTCGACTGACCTATTGTTTGCAAACGCGTGCGAAATAGTGCATTTGAGCCGATGTAAAGAAGGTCACAAATGGTATATTTTGCAAATGGTGGGTCATGGCACAAAACCAACTACGTTGACACGTATGGGTGGCCAATTGAATGCTATAGGAGGCATTTTTTTGGTGTGTAAGAACATCATCGCTTCTCGGTCTACCTCGCTTCGAGCGCAGATGACCTTAAGAGCCCCGAGACCAAAAATAATTCAACTTCAACGGGTGACTACGCACACTCCATGGTACCTAGATATGTCTTGTCTCATCCTACACCTTGGAGTAGGGACCCTCTATAATATCCTGTCTCATTTTTTCCTTCTCCAATTGGTCCTCTCTCCTTTATTGTTTGCAAACACGCAGAATAGTGCAGTTTGAGCCAGTGTAAGGTTGTCAAATGGTATATTTTGCAAACGGTTGGTCATGGCACCAAAGTGACTATGCTTTGACATGTTCGAGTGGCCAGTGAACGCTAGAGGAGGTGTTTTTTTGGTGTGAAATGACGTCGTTGCTTCCGGCTACCTCGTTCGGGTGCGAGTACATTAAGAGCCCCGAGACAAAAAAATAATTCAACTTTGACGAGTGACTACGCGCACTGTGGTACCTAGATATGTCTCATCCGATCCTACACCTTAGATTAAGGCCCTCTACAATAGCTGTCTCGGTTTTTTTTCTTCTCCAATCGATTCTCTCGCTGCCTCTATTGTTTGCAAACGCATGAAATAGTGCAGGTTTGAGCCAATATAGGGCTATCAAAAGATATATTTTCCAAATGGTGGGTCATGGTACCAAAATAACTATGCGAGACATGTCCGGGTGGCTAGGAGAATGCTAGACAAGGCATAATTTTTGTGCATGACAATGTCGTTGCTTCCGGCCATCTCGTGCTTGGGTGTAGTCCCTTAAGAGCCCTGAGACCAAAAAATTATTCAACTTCGATGGGTGGCTATGTGCACTTCATGGCACCTAGAGACATCTCATTTAATCCTACACCTTGGTGTAGGGACCTCTACAATAACCTATCTCAGCTTTTTTCCTTATCCAATCGATGCTCTTGCTGCCCTATTGTTTGTAAATGCGCGGAATAGTGCAGTTTGAGCCAGAAAGGTTGTTGTCAAACAATATATTTTACAAATGATGGGTCGTGGGTCTAAACCGACTGTCCCAAAATGTCCAGATGGCTAGGTGAATTCTAGAGGAGGTTTTTTTGGTGCACGACAACATCATTGCTTCCAGTGCTACCTCATTTAGGTGCGAGACCTTAAGAGCCCTAAGATCAAAAATTTGTTCAACTTTGACGAGTGACTACGCACACTCCGTGGCACCTAGATATGTCTCTTTTGATCCTACATCTTAGCATAAGGACCCTCTACAATATCTTGTCTCGGTTTTTTCCTTCTCCAATCGGTGCTCTCACTGACCTATTTTTTGCAAACGCATGGAATAGTGCAATTTGAGCTAATGTAAGGCTGTCAAAAGGTATATTTTGCAAATGGTGGGTTATGGCACTAAACCGATCGCGTGTGGAAACATCCATGTGGTCGGTGAATACTAGAGGAGGCATCATTTTAGTGTGCAGCAACGTCATTTCTTCCAGTTACCTCATTCGGGCGTAGTCCCTTAAGAGCCCTGAGACCAAAAATTATTCAACTTTGATGGGTGGCTACGTGCACTCCATGGCACCTAGAGACATCTCGTCTCGATCCTACACCTTGGCATAACAACCATCTACAATAACCTATCTCATTTTTTTCCTTCTCCAATTGGTGCTCTCACTGTCCTATTGCTTGCAAACACACGGAATAGTGCAAGCTTGAGCCGTTGTAAGGTTGTCAAATGGTATATTTTACAAACGGTGGGTCGTGGCACCATACCGATCAGTGCACACGCATAGGGATGGTCTTATAAACACTTGGGAGGCGCTCTAGGTCCTTCTAGGCTACCTCCTCCAGAGCCAAGAACCCCTCCATAAGTACATAAATCATTGTTAATTACTTCTCTTTTCTTGTAAAACAATGAAAGCTTCTCTTAGCTTCGATAATTTATAACTCTCTACTAATGGTGCCAACCACATGAAGGTGGAAGCTTTTTGGCACCACTAACCTTCGATATAAAGTGTTAGTCCAAGAAATTTAAGTTTCAAATCAAAACCATACTAGATATATACAAAATACATAAATTTAATCAAATATATGAGCTTAAATTTATCTAACAAATTTATATATACCAAAGAAATTATATATACTAGACATCAGCATTGTAAATTCATTCCAATGAACCATTAGGATCGGATCTACTCTGAATAGTGGAGAGGATTGCTTCATGATCTGACTCTCAAACCTTCCAAAGAATCTTGTTATTAAGCTTTCCTCGATATCTATACAAATGAATATTTTTATAGATACCTTTGAATATTCATTAAAAACTCAGTGTATAGATATCAAGATTTCCTAGATATCTATCCATTAAAAACTCCAAACACCCAAACAAAGGAGTTTTTAATGGATATCGTTGAAGCCAAGTTCCAAGAACTACCACTAACCCTGTAGGGTACTCAATATCTTTGCCATCTATAAAAGGAGAAGTCAACTTATTTCTTTCCTCGATGCAAAGACATAAGAAATAGTCTATTCCTTCTTTATTGTCTTCTATCACAATAACTGTAAACACATGTCCTAAAAAAAAAGGTTTCAACTCAAATTTAAATTGTACATATTAAAATTTCAATGGACATAACTCAATACAAAAATTGTAAATAACCATAAATACATTGTCACACCTAAAATAAAAATTCACAAAGTCCTTGGATGTTGCAACTTCATCTGTATAAAGAAGTCATAATGCTTGTGGAGGTTGATAACTAGGAAGTAGAGTTAGAGGTCTATAAATCCATCCATCCACCCATTCTTGTGAATGAAACTCGTAGTAAAAAATTCAATACAAGATGCATAAAAACATGTCAACTTTCTTGTCCATGTGGCCCACAAAGTAGCGTCTGAGCTACAAAATGAGTGCATATCACTGGACCCAGTGAGTGTCATACAATCCTCGTAGTTAGCAATTTTTTGTTCCTCTATCAACAAAAATCTCGTGAATTGTGGAATTTTCTTGAGAACCTCGGGCCATGTTGTCAATACACCATTTCACTATGCTCTTTGCATCTTCAATTGAGTATACTTCAACTTTTCTCTTGCAAGATCTCTTTTCACACATGCCCCTACACCGTCATGCTCTCCTTTTCCATGTCCATCCTCAAAAGAAACTCCAAATATTTTGCACACCCATCTTGATGTGCATCTTTTTCATCCAATAAAACATTCGTGCATTCTTAAACCGATACGTGTAATTATCTCACCATATATATAATGTTATTTGAAGTGGATGTCCCTATCAGACAAGTTTCCATAAAATAACTGGAAACACCCTTGCACAAATTCAGTAGAATGAGTATGATCATCACTGATATAAAAGTGGTACTCTCTTTAAAAAATTGATCATTCTCTCTACTGTCGAGAATGTATAAATGCTATATGCACAAAAATGGCAACTTGTACTGAGTTGTAATATTGTGATTGAACCTCCATTTGTGGTTGCAATGTGTAATTCTCTACAAAATTGACCACTAAAACAATAGTACCAATAGGAAATGTGTCTTTGCATATCTTGAACTGTTCATCCAACCATCGAGCTCTGTGTGTATGCCCAAAGATACTCATAAACAATTTCATCCTTAAATTTTCTCATAAATTGAAAAATAGGCATATGTTTTGTAACTAGCTCACACCATTTAAACTCTTTTCCATATTTCAACTGGTATGTAACTGATTTATATTTATCAAACTCAACTAAATTATTTCCTATTGCACCTTCAATTTTCTCATGGATGCAACTTTCCTTAGGTAATCCGCCACATCTACCACAACTTCCATCTAAACAATCCCGACTATAAAAAAATCTGTCCAATTTCTTTTTCACAAAATATCGTAGGAATGAAATCTCTGGAAGATATTGGTGGAACTTGAATACCACATTCGATAACATAGTTTCATAATGAAAATAAAACAAATACATAAAAATTTAGCATAATGCATAGCAAAATTCAAGTATGTTTCCTACAACAAGTGGTGCGAGTGTGGTTGATTTTCACATAGAATGGTTTTAACATTTCAAAAAAATGTTGACTAATTTTAATTTCTATATGCTCTTGTTAAAACTTACAAAAAAATTGAGTTTGATTCATATCCAAGAAATACTTTGGATGTGGTTCGTGATTAATAGAACCAACTCTCTCGTTTTACAACATCTCTTGTATTACGTGAAACTCTAGTTTTATCATGCCAAAATTTAATAACAACTTCTCTTATAGCATTAGTATTATATTTTTCTTTACGTGGTGCTCTAGCAAAAAATGCCCAAAAATCAGTGTTATTGAGTGATTAAAGGATATTATGTCTTTCAATTGCTTTCATTAGAGTTTTTCGATTAACTTGCAACATTCGACTTGTTTGCGTAATCAAATGTTGTTTTTTTATTGATTCACTTACAACACTAGTAGCAAGTACACGACGCATAATATTACTATCCCTAGTGTGTCTCTTGACACTATCACTTTGATATGCATCATGAAGGTTTTCAACAATTGTAAAGGTTTGACCACGTATATTAGATGTTTCAATCCTAAAGTTTTTAATGTAGGTCTCATTTTATTCAATTTCATCAAACTAACTAACAATCGACATCTTTGGGAATCATTTAAAATTTCAAAATGATTATCCCAAATTTCAAAGTGGCTTTTCTTTTGATTTTCCATTCGTAAAGTTTATCACACATTGGTTTCAAATTATTTTCATCAATTTCAATAAAATAATTAGGTTTCTTACAGAAAATCATAGGAGGTGCTTTTGTCAAATTTTTCTTGTCTACAATTTCAACTTGAACTTATTTATTCACATTTTCATTGTCTCCTTTAATTTCAACATTTGCTACATCACGAGAATTTAATTCTTCTTCAACATTGACAAGAAAAACATCTTCATCATAAGTATTTAATTCAACTTCAACATTGACAGTAGAAACATTACCTGGTTCCTCATTGCTTACAATAGTAGGGGTTGAAGATGAACCTCTTCTTGATTCACGAAGATTCCGCATTCGCTCAAAGATTTTGAAATATGTTTGCCTCTAATTCGTTTGGTGTTTTTTTACTTAATGACTTCCTTTTTGACTTCGTTTCTTGTCTCCCATGATGTTTTACTTCTAGTGATAAGAAAAACATGTAGAAAATGATAGAATTTTGTAGTAATTCATACGGTAAATTCAAATAGTAAAAATCACATGGTAATTAGAACATTAGGATGTGTATAAATATGATTTATGAACCGTGATTGTGCTTTATAAACCGCACTCGTAGTTTATAAAGTGCGATCACGGTTCTTGTTTAAAACCCCATAATCATGGTTTGTAAACTTTTATCGCAATTCTATCTGTATCATCAAATTTGACCCTAAGGCTTGGGAAATCTTTGTTTTACCCCAACCAAAGCTATGGAAGGTCATTATGAAGTGTAAAGGGTCAAAAAACTTTAAATTTTCTCTTCCACGACTTGAACTATGCTTTGAAAAACTGAAAAATTTCACAAAAATGGTGTCATTGCATAGGGGATACTGTTAGCTTCATTGAAATATTGATTTTAAAGTGAATAGAATAAGATAAATATCATTTTATAATATTTTATTAGCAATAGGTCTTTAAGATATTTTTTCCCATGAATGTTCGT
Organism: Taxus wallichiana var. yunnanensis; assembly: GCA_018340775.1. Lineage (NCBI taxonomy): Eukaryota > Viridiplantae > Streptophyta > Pinopsida > Cupressales > Taxaceae > Taxus > Taxus wallichiana. The sequence goes on from CM031243.1 coordinate 763,977,874, forward strand.
GTCTATATTTAAGATCGCAACTTTTGTTTCACTTATCAAAATGTGATAAAACTTATACCATCCCAAGCATGGAGAAATTCTATACACATTAATATATATATATATATATATATATATATATATATATATATATTTAATTTCAATATTTTTGATATAGTTATGGCGGTCAAACGGAAAACACTCCGCTTTTGTAAATCTTTTCACCACTTTCACGAAAAATCTTTTAAAAAAATTGCTCAAAAAATACAAAATAAAATCCATCCCAAGATAGACAACTACATCTAAATTTTCACCAAAGGAAAAAAATAACAAGATTTGGTCATCCAAATCGCGGGCAAACGGACTACAATCTTATAGGTTTTTTCAAAAACAAAACCAAGTCATATAATTTTAAGTGTTTAATATAGCTAAACTTGTCCATTTTTTTAAAAAATTATTATTTTAGAAATTAGATTTTGGATGCTACGATTCATATTTATATTGTTTTTCTAATTTTGAGTGCGCGTATTGCTAATAATCCCTACAAGTTGATATTTTTTGTTTTTTACAATATGACGTCCACTTATGACCCTTTTTTATCCACCAAATTGGTGCACTTACCCAAAATATACATACTCATGGATGGACAGACCAAAAATTGCCCGATCCTCATACTAGAGTGATTGTGGACCCCGAGACATACTTGAAAGCATAACACAATCAAGATGGATTTGATTTCTTTATGATTCCAAAACATTGTGTATAGAATTTTCTTTCTCCATATCAGCTTAATCCCTATTTTTTTACTTTTCTAAGAGCATAAAATGTCTATAAAAATATTCAAATGCATGTAACATTCATGAAAACCATGGATTTATTAATAAGGCTTGATAGGATATCGAAATGCAAAGACAGAACTTCACACCATTCTTTCATACTTCTATGCATCATATATGAACCATGACTCTTCTTTTGAGTATTCCAAGATTATAACCTTGACTACAAGATCTCTAGAGAACTTTCACAATGATAAAATGTCTTACATAGATTACCAAGCACATGGGATAGACCCATTTATGACATGAATAGTAATTAGAAGATCTAATTTGATACTTTAGTATAGATTACATGACGTTGATGAGACACACTTGAAATTGACAAGGTTAACTACCAACTACAAGTTAAAATACATAACATTGATATATAAGTTATTCAAGAACCATCACCTTTTGAAAATTTTCATTCTACTAATACACCTTCATGATAGTGATTAGCTTAATGGGCCTTACATATCTACATTTCTTACTTTATTCAAACCTTCATAACTCTCATTTCATGATCAATTCTTTTCTCCTTGTATTCATTACAGGAGATACTTATATGTCATGTTTCAACACTAATATGACACCATATACTTGCTTAAAAACATACATAGATTTAATGATCACACATTTCTTGAGAACCTGGTATTAATCATATACCCTTGACACTTCTAGAGAACACAATTAGCTTGAACTATGACTACAAGAACAAAAACCTCACAAGACTATTCAAATGCCAAATTTTACGTGTCATAGATCTCTCGAGAATCTTGAGGTCTATCCACCCAGTTTGTATGTTTAGTTATTTTAATTTGGTCTTCCTATCACTCATATTGTCATCATTAAAACCTTCTTGATGTTTCCTTATCTTCCTTATAAATACTTTTATAGATCTTCACCTTCATCAATATCTCATACTATATACCACAAAAGCATCTACAAGCATACTTGTCGGAAGTTTAGCACCTTTAGAGACTTAATATTAAAAGACTCAATAACTCACAACCCAAAATCACCACAGATGATCTCCACATACTTTTCAAAGTAAATGACTCTTCTATGACACATGATTTCCTTCAATAGTCTTCTAAGACAAGAGCATCCATTATGGGATCTTAGAAATATAGTACACTTGCATCTATAATACATGATGACTTCACAACATGACAATGTCCCAACAATGAATTATAATGTCAACCCATAAAGACATCTCGACCATATACTACTCTTTTGAGACCACCTCAAGCTTTACACACATCATAGGTACATCCATATACCTACTGAGTTAGAATAGACTCTGTGATATACCACAAATCATGGATTATATAACCAACTCCAATTACAAACTCATATCAAAGAAGGATCTTTCCATGATTAACACGACAACCTTCTCATGGGACATCATCATGACTCATATACACATTGAGTCACCACAGACTTCGAATACGCTTTGATAACATAAATACAGATTTGTAAACCAAAACATAGAAACTTGACTCATACTACAAGATCAATTAATTAGATCCACATAAAAATTCAAAGAGACTTAAGAACTCATACCTTGAAAACATGAAGGAGACACACACATCTTCACATAAACAACTCAACTAACACCAATAAACCATAGAGGAGATTGATGAGAGACCTAAGAAGGTCACAAATATTCTTTTGGTTTCTTGACTAGTTCATTATTCTCTGATTCTTCATTTTTCACAACATACCCTTTCTTTTTCTCAGTCACCTTCTTTGGATCCTTTTGAGCACTTTGACTAACTTCTCCCCTCCTTCTTGAATTTTTAAGCTTATTTCTTGGATCCATGAGTCACATTTCTCAACTTTCTTGCACCACGTAACCTTACAATTTGCCCTACCTTATGGCACCTAAATCATTCCAATTTCCTTCATTTACACACAAATGCCCTATGTCCATATTCATTACAAGCATAGAAATAGCCAATGAATTTTCTTACACGCATCCTTATGTTTTATGGCTAATTTTTTTCAATACTTTTATAGTTTTCCTTTCCTATGACAAAGTGATAACATTCAACTCCATAACTGATTCCTACTTTCAAGGTTCATATGATAACCAACTCCCTCTGAGAGTATGCAACATACTATGGCTTCAAAGACTTTAAATACCTAGCTTGTATTCCTCCAAGACTAACTATCAACACTAAGACTTCTTCATGAGTGGGAGAACATCTTGACAGATCAGTAAGAACATAACCTAGGACATGAACAAACCATTTTGACACATACCAAGACCTTTGAAAATCACTTTACTAAACCTTATCCCTTTTTGAGTAATTTCAACCACTCAACAAAAGATATCAAACCCTTAAGACACTTTTCAAACCCTTTATACAGATCTTATGATGTGTGAACTATTCAATATACATCAAGACTATACCAACAACATCTCATACCTCCGAGATAGAAACATTGACCTCCACCAATAATTTTTCTTACCTTATATGTCCATACCATTCATTTGGTACACCATTCTCATCTCTTAATGCTCTTCCCATACCTACCGGTCTGTTTACACACTCTCAAATATATCATACCTTATCCTTAGTAGTCAAGCATCACAAACACAAAGTTAGAACTTGAAAATTCTTCCTTTTATCAACACTACATTCCTCATATTAAACCTTACATTCTAGACGATGATGAAATTTCATGGAGTAGGAAAAACTTCTCATCTTGTCAACAAGTCACATGGACCATCTCTTTGTCAACCTGGAGATCTTTTAGATGAAGCTCAAAAAGTTGATAAATGTAATTTCATATTTTTTAACCATAGCCATGCCTATTCATTGGAATACCTGATAGTTTATCTTTCACATACCCTAAACACTTCATGAATTTACCTTCACCTTTATCTTAGGGCACTAACACAATTTAAGTACACACCTTTCTTGCAAGATCATATATGAACACAAACCTTGAGTTCATATATTCTCTGAACACATGTAAAACACCTAGACTCAGGCTCATCTTGACATGGGCAAGCACAAAAACCTCCATGATTTCAACCATCCTCGAACTCGAGACCATATACACCATCATATTACATAACTACTATATTCAAACATAGCAATGTGATCTTGATTCATAGAAACACATTAGACTACTTGAAGTAAGAAACATTCTAACCTTATACAACAAAATATACATACTCATGGATGGACAAACAAAAAATTGCTTGATCCTCATACTTTCAAGATCACACTAGAGTGATCATGACCCCGAGACATACTTGAAAGCGTAACACAATCAAGGCTCCTTTGATTTCTTTATGATTCCAAAACACTATGTACAGACTTTACTTTCTCCATATCACCTTAATCTATGTTTTTTTACTTTTCTAAGAGCATAAAATGTCTCTAGAGATTTTTAAAGGCATGTAATAGTCATGAAAACCATGGATTTATTCTCAAGGATTGAGTGGATATTCAAACACAAAGACAAAACTTCACACCATACTTTCATACTTCTATGCATCATATATGAACCATGACTCTTTTTATGAGTATCCCAAGATCATAACCTTGAATTCAGGATCACTAGAGAACTTTGGAAATGATAAAATGTCTTACATAGATTACCAATCACATGGGATAGACCCATTTATGAGATGAACAGAACTTAGAAGATCTACTTTGATGATTTAGTACAGATTACATGATGTTGATGAGACACACTTGAACTTGCCAAGGTTGACTTCCAAATACCAGTTAGAATAGATAACATTGATGTATTAGTTATTAGAGAACCATAACCTTTTGAAAAATTTCATTCTACTAATACACCTTCATGATACTCATTATCATAATGTGCCTTACACATATACATTTCTTACTTTATTCAAACCTTCATAACTCTCATTTCATGATCAATTCTTGGCTCCTTGTATTCATTACTTGGAGATACTTATATGTTGTGTTTAAACACTAATATGACACCATATACTTGCTTTAAAAACATACATAGATTTAATGATCACATAGTTCTTGAGAACCCGGTAGTAGGCACATACCCTTGACACTTCTAGAGAACACAATTAGCTTGAACTATGACTACAGCACAAAACCTCACAAGATCTGTTCAAATGCCAAAAAAATTGTGTCATAGATCTATGAGAATCTTGAGGTCTATCCACCCATTTTTTATGTTTAGTTATTTTAATTTGGTCTTCCTATCACCGATACTATCATCACTAAAACCTTCTTGACATTGCCTTATCTTCCTTCTAAAAAAATTCACCAATCTTCACCTTCATCAGTATCTCATACTATATACCACAAAAGCATCTCCAAGCATACTTTTAAGAACCTTATCAGCTTTAGAGACTTTAGAGCACAATCATCAATAACTCACAACCCAAAAACACCACAGATGATCAGCACATAATTTTCAAAGTAAATGACTCTTCTATGACACATGATTTCCTTAAAAAGTCTTCATAGACAAGAGGATGCATTATGGGCTCTTAGAAATACTTGACACTTACATCTACAATACTTGATGACTTCACAACATGACCATGTCCCAACAATTAATGATAATGTGAACCCACAGAGACCTCTCACCCTATATACTACTCCTTTAAGACCACCTCAAGCTTTACACACATCATAGGTACATGTGTAGTGCCCACTTCCCTTTGACACATTTTGATATTGATTATGATACTGTTGACTATATTTATGGACATTATTGTAGCTTTTGAGTTGGTATGATGTTAGATGTTAGAGATCATGGACTATTGTTGATTTTGATTCATATATGATGCATGTGGATAATTAGAGACATTTTATATTGATGTTGTTATGATGTTGACATGGTGATATATATGTGTGTGTGTGTGTGTGTGTGTGTGTGTGTGTGTGTGTGTGTGTGTGTGTGTGTGTGTGTGTGTGTGTGTGTTGTTGGACATGTGTTATTTCGTCATATTGAGTAGACCTAGAAAATTGAATTAATCTTGTGATCTTATGATTATGGATGAAATTGTAAATGATGTCATTACTTGCTTGATGATGTTTTGATCTATATATAGATGACTTTGCAATTATATTGTATATTTATTTTGATGATTTGATGTGACCACAAGGCTGAAGGAGGTATTTGTTTTTTGCAGGTAAACATGTCACAACAAACATTGGGGGATTGGAGGACAACCACATTGGAATTCTAAATGAATTCAACAAGGGTCACCATGGAAACGCGTATTTGTTATTTGTGTATGATTTTTTGTTAGGGTTTCCCATGGGGATAACCTTCGAATGTGACCAAGGGGTTACGTGTATTCTTTTATCTAGTTCCTTTGTTAAATTTTAGTATGTGGATTTTAGTGATGTATTTTCCCCTTTATTAATTATTTTATTTTTGTCTAGATTAGTGAGTAATCATGTTGTTAAATAAATTAAAATGCATCAAAAGAATGCATTTATTAGAGTTGATGGCTCTTGGTTTTAGTGTTGTAAGTAACATGTAAGTAATTTTGAGTGTGAAACACTCTACCTTCCTTCTAAAATTCGGATCTGTCCTTAGGGGCTGATTTTGGAGGCTTGTGGGACAAGTTAAACTTGCCCCACACCTCTTAAATTTGTATACCAACCCTACCTATGGGTTGGGGAGTTAAAATTAGGCCCCATTATGTTTTTTAGGAAGACAAGTTGTAATTTTTAATTGCACTATCTTGCATGAAAGTAATTTTGGTCCTTGGGGTGTGGGCTTGGTTTGTGTGTGTAAGTAAAATATTATTTATTCACCCCCTTTTTTATTTTTCTTTGAGTTTGAATTTGACTTGTGAGGTGGATTTGAGGATGTGTGATGTGGCATCCTACATGGATCCACCTCATCCTCCTCTCTCCCTCTTCTATTTATTCAAATTCTTTGGCTTGTTTTGGAGTTACTTCATTTGGTGACTTCTTTTGGTTACTTCATTTGGTTTTGAGCTCTTATAATTTTGAAGAGAGTTAGAGATTTTTGGTGAAATGCTTCTGGATTGCTAGAGTTTTTGGATTTTTGGATTGGAAAAATCTTGTTGTTGAACTTTTGGAGAAAAATCTATTATGGAGAGGTAAGATCTTGGCTCTTTAAAATGTTCTTCTTTTCTTTATGCATATGTGAATGCTTTGAAGATTTTGGTATGTTGTTGGTCGGTTGGGTACATTACCTAGGTGTGGTGTAGGATAATTGTGGGGAAGCATAAGATTTTTGGGGAGGTATAAGTGTTATTGTGGAAGGATTTTGGGATTGGGTTCCACCTTGTAAAATAAATAGCTCAGATTTCTACTACTGGGGTGCCATATGGGGTGCCATACGAGTGTGGGGGGAGGCATAAGGGCATGTAGGGGTTTTGAAATTATATATATATATATATATATATATATATATATATATATATATATATATATATATATATATATATAGGGTTTATCTTAAGGTGGACACCCATTTCCCCATTTGGAGTTATAAGCAGCTTCCCCATAGGTCTTGCTCCTTTGGCTTGTGCATGATGAAGCCTGAGTATTGTTTGTTGTTCTTCCTGTGGTTGTAAACTGCAGTATGTATTTGGACTGTGTTCTATATGTGAAAATTGTTTTTGTGTTGTGGAAGCCACTTTGTTGCCTTGTTGAAATACATATCTTATTTATTTTTGGTTAGGGGTTCGGGGCCAATGAGGAGGACGACTTCTCCTCTTCATTGAAATTCTTGGTTGTGTGGAGAGTGTTGCCTCTCCTCCTTTTTTTTTGTGACCAAAATATATATGGTGGATCTTCATGTTGCTATTATGGAGCTAAGGATGAAGAAAATTTTGACGCTTTCCCCTGGTTCCTTATTGTGAAATTTCCCACTTCAAGTGGATGGCATTGTAATATTATTTATGGTGGAAAGTTGCTCTATTTTTGGAAATGGAAGCTACATTTGAATGTGAGAGATGTATATTTTGTAAGTTGTATTTGATGAATGAAAAAGGAAGTTGTACAAGAATTATTGGAGTTCAATAGAAGTTGTTTTAGTTACCAAAAATGATATGGTTTTCATTTGAAATCTGTGTTTGAAATATATTGTGAAATCTCTATTTGAAAATTGAAAAGAAATACGTATGAAGAAATATTACATTTCTCTATTTCATTTGAAATGCATGTTTTGAAAGTAGAACTATATTTTGGGTTTTCACGCATTGATTGAAGTAAAGTTAAACTTTTTAAATTAGATTTGAATGAATTTAAATATTTAGAGGATGATAACGAAAAGTAGATCCATTCTAAGTTTAAGTATGATTTCTATTTTGATTCACTGTAAAACGCAAATATTTATCAAAAAAATTTACAGAGTACTCTACAACTTGAAAGAAAAATTGAAATAATAATGTAAGCTAAGGAAGATCAAAACACTTTTCAAATAGTTGAATTTCTCAAGAAAATTTATCAGACTTCAATTAATTAGACTTAGACAAAAAAAACTCAGATATTTTGCAGTAAAAGGGGGACTTGTTTTGAAACTCAATCCATCAATAAACCTTGAAAATCCATCCTAATCTTTCCAAGTGCAATCCTCCATGTCAGTTTGGCATGTTGAGGAAGAAAGAATGGTGGATTGAATTAATTCTGTTAAGTTAAAAAAGTCTAGTTCACATTTTTAATGGTAGGAAAGACGTTTTCTTAAAATTCACCCACCTAATTTGTCAAAAATGAATTTTGAAGGTTTCTCTATGCAAAGAGGAGTTTGAGCCCTTTCCAAAATTACTCATTTGCCCAAATCCGAGCTTCCAATCGAAATTTATGGCCTTCTAAAGTTTTTTACTTCGCTTAGTTTGAAAAAAAAAAAGAGGGAAATTTTTGTAAATTAGACCCGTGGGCCCAAAAATTACTTAGGGCACTTTTTACAAAAAAAGTAAAAAGTCACAAATTTCTCTGCAGCCCCGTAGCCCCGCCAATTCGCTTTTGGGAAAATGGCTATGTGGGTTCACAAGCCCGCACCTTCAAACTTTACCTTTTTGAAAAGGGGAAAAATATCTTAAGCCTCCCTGCCAGTCGGTCCCACTTCCCCTCCTGTCACTGTGGGTCTGACACGTGGCTTCTTCAGGTGTCGGTGGAGGTATGGGTTATTTTTAACCTTCCTACCTTTAAATGTAAATGCTAATATTTCAAAGTTTCCTCACGGTCCGCTTACCCATTGAAACTTTGGGCATGACACGTGGTGTCCCTAGGCATCGGCGGAGGTGCGGGGATTTTTGAACTTTTTTTCCCTTTCAAAAAAAGATTTAAAATCCAAATTACCTCCGACGACCCGCCTTCCCGCATGGGCTTAACATCATGCCATGTGTCCCTTATGGCTTGGGAAAATTTTCTTCCCTGGGCCCATAGGCCCGCCTTTGGGAAAATTTTCTTCACTGGGCTTGTAGGGCTCCTTTGGGAAAATTTTGTTCCCAAGTCCGCAGCCCGCTTTTGGGAAAATTTTCTTCCTTGGGTCCGTAGGCCTACTTTTGGGAAAATTTTCCTCCCCAGGCTCGTCGGCCTATAACTTAAGAAATATGAGGAGTTAGGAGGATTTATTTATATCATTGGAAAGGGGAAGAAATTTCCTATCTAATGGAATGTTTTTAGAAAACCTTAAGTGTGTTAATTATGTGAAAATCAGGTTGACGTGAAAAGATGAGTCTGAGAGTGGTTAAGTGGGAAATTACCCTTTTTAACTTACATGTGTAACTCTAAAGCATGGGTTGACCTTTTTAAGGGGTCACGTTAAGGGATAAGAAAAATTTTTCTATCTCATGTAAATAAAAACCTTGGTTATAGTTTAGACCTAGTGAAATTAAAAACCTTCGGGCATTTAATTGCTTGGGGCCCTTTGACCCTCCAAAGTTAATTAAGGAACATTTAAACATAGTGTTAATTTAATCATTCACTAAATTAACACCTAAGAGAAATTTAACTATATTGCATTAAATTACACTAATTAATTTTGTGATGTGGTTTTAATATTTGTTATAACAGAAAATTTTATTTATTACTTATAATTGACTTTGAATCTTTGTTGTGACAATCGTTGCTTGAAGCCTCGGTAGTGGTCATGCTTTTCAAAAAAAATCCATAATTTATTTTCCTATCTAAACCTAGGTTGTTCTTGGGTCTCGAGTGGTCGTTTTAGCGAGGGGTGTTACACTTTGTATCGAGTCATGGGTTCAAATATTAAACCCTTAGGCACACTAGAAAACTTGAGACATGAACACTAAACCTAGTAAAATATCAAACCTAAGCACACTTTTAAACCTAGAAAACAACTTTTTTGAAAATTGCATATTTTTGTAAACATGGAAAAATGAATAGAACCTAGAATAATGAAAAAACTCTCACCTTGGTCTATGCAGGAGGTGCGGACAAGATGAGGGGTCCTTTCACATAGACCTAGACTTACCACCTCCATATCATACTATAGCAGCCATCCTACCACAAATTATAATGAAACTTCAGGATGTTAATGTCGCTTTACACGGAGGGTCCGTAGGAGGACATGTAGCTAGACATGATAGGGTGACATCCATTGAGGCTCATGCATCTCCTCAACATAGCGAGGAGAATAGAGGAGAGAACTCCCATGTGGAGTCAGCCAGAGTAGAGTCACCGCAGAGGGGATAGGGAGACCGGGTTTCGTGGAACAAAGGGATAGGTCTCGAGTGTTGGGCTTAAACATGAGAATGGAGAGAGGCCTAGGGGTAGCCAGACTACAACTGCAAACCATATCAAGGAGATCTTGAAGCTACGACCATCTCATTATTCTGGTGACATAGGTGGATTTCAAGTAGAGGCCTGGTTGGTGAGCTTGAGCAGGTGCTTAAAGCTCTACCCTTGTTCCAAAGCAACACGAAGGCTCGTGTAGTAATCCATCTTATGAGGGATGGACTAGGTGTCTAGTGGAGGACCAAGGAGCAGAAGCTCCACGTTGATTTAAAGATGGTTACCTGGGAGCTCTTTGAGGAGCGGTTTAGGATCGTGTACTTATCTCGTGAGGTTCACTCAACAGAGGATAGACGAGTTTCATGACCTCCGACAGGCATCTCTAACTATAGCTGAGTATGAGATTCGATTTCTAGACCTACTCCAGTATGTCGACTACATACAGATGAGAAAGTATGGATTCACAAGTTCATTAGGGGCCTGAATGTAGACATTGGAGGTGTGGTGTGTATCTATTATCCATAGACATTAGCTGAGGCCATTGAGAAGGCCTATATAGTAGAGGAGACTTGGGGAAAGACACAACAGGCCAGAGATAGAGTCCAAAGCCTCATCCAGCAAATGTAGGACATCAGATTGAGGGAGTCATCTCCTCCTCCTCATGGTGAAAAGGGTTCATCATAGTCATCTTTTACACCACATTAGCAGCATGAATAATAGCAGTCTCGCCCACCTTACTGCACTCCATAGAGATTTTATGCATGAGGGGGGTTGGAGTATGGGGCCTCCTCCAAGGGGTCCGATTAGGACATAGGGTGCGCCGTGAACTCATTCAAGAGGAGCTTGTTGGCAGAGACCTTAGCAGTCCATAGTTGGATCATCATGATCCAAAGCATAGACCTCTAGAGTACCGGCTGGACCTGCTACTCATGGGAGAGGATTGGAAGGTTGTTTTGGTTGTGGTGTTGTTGGAAATTTTTGGAGAGATTGCCCATAGAACCCTATTAAAAAGGGTAAGAAGCAGATCTCGAGCCTATTGTTGGTGATATGGGGCACAATCATCGATATATGCAGTGGTAAAGAACCGCCAAGCTAAGCAATAGGATATCATGATTGAGACTACATGTAGCATTGGTGGTATTCCTACCTACATTCTATTTGATTTTGGTTCTTCTGATTCTTTTATTGCACTATCTTTGGTAGAGCGATGCAGGCTAGTGATAGTTAGGAAAGGTCTTAGTTGGGATGTTGAGATGGCTTTCAGAGCCAAAATCTCTCAGTAGACCGCTTAGTTAAGGATTTTTAGTGGATTTGGGACCCTTTACCACTACCACGGATATTTTTATCCTTCGGTTAGGTTCATATGGACTCATCTTGATCATGGACTGGTTTTCTACACACAAAGCTAGGGTGGATTGTTACCATAAGATTATATCATGTATAAATGATCTAGGAGTTAAGTCAATGATAACAGGGGTTAGGAGACCAGCTTCTATTCGCACCATCTCCACTATGCATCTTAAGCGGTGTGTGTGATGGGGTTGTCGATATATGATGTCACAGTTAGTGACCGATCAAAGGATGAGACTAGTGGATCATCACTTGATGACCATCCCATCTTGGGAGATTTTTCCGATGTCTTTCCAGGGGACCTACTGGGTTACCACCCCCACGTGAGATAGATTTTCACATAGATATAGTTTCGGGAGCACAACCTATCTCACGAGCACCTTATTGGATGACTACCCCTGAGCTCTGCGAGATCAAGTTACATCTAGAGGGCCTTTTGGAGAAAGGCCTAATCTGTCCTAGTGTATCCCTTTTGGCTGCATCGGTGATATTTATAAAGAAAAAGGATGGATCTATGTGGTTGTGTATTGATTACCACCAGCTTGAACAAAGTAATGATCAAGAATCGTTATCCCCTTCCTTGTATTTATGATTTGTTTGATCAGATGAAGGGGGCCATGGTTTTCTCCAAGATAGACCTTAATTCAGGTTATCATTAGTTGAGGATTACGGAGGAAAACATTCATAAGACCGCCTTCCATACGAGATATGGCCACTACAAGTTCATAGTGGTGCCTTTTGGTTTGATGAATTCCCCACAGTGTTTATGAGCTTGATGAATGGGGTGTTTAGGAAATTCTTGGATCGCTTCATGCTCATCTTCCTTGATGACATTTTGATTTACTCACGTACATGTGAGGAGCATGAGGGGCACCTTTTCTAGGTTCTTCAGTGTCTTTGTGAGCAGAAGCTTTACGGGAACCTAGAAAATTGTGCATTATTCTAGAAAGAGGTGCAATATTTGGTCCACATCATTTCTAGGAAGGTTTTCCATGTCAATCCTTCCAAGTTTTAAGCTATTATGGATTGGCCAACACCCACTAGTGTGAAAAAGGTGTACAAATTCATGGGTTTAGTAGGTTATTATAGGTTGTTCACTGGTTGCATATCACTTCCCTTCAGTGGAAAGGGAAGAAGTTTTTTTGGTCAAATAGATGTGAGCATGCCTTCAGGACACTGAAGGAATGCCTCATGAAAACACCTGTTCTTGTAGTGACAGATCTGCAGGGTGTGTTTTTCGTATGCACATATGCTTCTTTGGCAGGATTTGGAGGTGTGTTGATGCAAGAGGGAAAAGTAGTTGCTTTTGAGTCTCGTAAACTCAAGGATTATGAGCTCAATTATCTAACTCATGATCTTGAGCTTACAAAAATTGTGCACACCTTGGTTCGATGGAGATACTTCCTTCTTGGCCAAAAATTCACACTCACGAATGATCAATTGAGTCTTCGCCACCTCTTCATGTAGCCCAATCTGAATGCTCGTGAGTGGTGTTGGATGGAGTTACTTTGTGAGTAATACATGGAGATAGAGCATGTGAAGGGAAAGGAGAATGTGGTTGCAAACACTCTCTTCGTGAGGAGATATGTGGTTATGGCCACCTCTCGTGAACACATATTTTTAGAGTAAGATTCTACATCAGCTTCCTCATGACGTTTTCTACATTGCAGCTAGAGTGAAGATCGAGTCTTAGATACCCCTTGAGGGTAATTTTGATGGGTTTTCATTGGAGGAAGATGGCCTTCTCAAGCATAGAGGCTCGATTTATGTTCCCAGAGATGAAGGCTTGAGGAAGGACATCTTGACAGAGGCACATCGTGCACCCTATTTAGCCCATCTCGAGGTGAAGATGCATGCCATTTTGAGACAGTTGTATCATTGGAGGGGACTTCACAATGATGTGGCTTAGTTTGTGTCACAATGTTTGGAGTTTGACAAAGTGAAGGCTGAGCATCAACATCCAGCTTGGCCTTCTCTTTCCACATGCTATACCGGAATGAAAATGGGACACCATTTCCATGGACTTCATTATTAGGCTACCGATGTCGAGATACCACCACAACGCCATCATGGTCACGGTGGATAAATTGACAAAAGAGGCTAATTTTTCTTTGGTAAAGACAACCTATACAGCTAGTGCAGTGGCATGGGTATATCTAGATGATATTTTCATATTGCACGGGATTCCATGAGAAGATCATTTGTGACCGCGATCCTCTCAGTATACTTCCCACTTTTAGACTACCATGCAAAGCATGCCCTGGGACGAAGATCAATTTCAGCATGGCATATCACCCTCGAGATAGATGGAAAGACTAAGTTGGTGAATCAGATCTTAGAGGACATGATTAGGATGTATGTTATGGATCACCAGTCGAGATGGGAGGAGTATTTGTACTTGGTGGATTTTTCCTACAATAATAGTTTTTAAGGTTCGATAGGCATGGATCCTTTTCAGGATTTTTATGGTAGAGAGTGCAGGACACCTCTTAATTGGGACATGTTAGAGGATAAGGTTTATTTTAGGCCAAATTTATTATAGGACATGAAGTAGTAGGTAGTTATGATTAGAAAGAGATTGAGTGCCACAGATGACGGAAGAAGTATGCAGATCAGCATAGGACCGACCGTAGTTTTGATGTGGGCATGAAGGTTTTCCTTCATGTCATGCCACATAAGATCCCCATCCACTATGAAAAAGGTTCTAATTTAGCTCCTAGATTCGTAGGCCCCTTTGAGATCTTAGAGTGTATCGGTCCTTTGGCCTACCGTCTAGCGCTTCACCTAGTTTGTCTCACATCCATGATGTGTTTCATGTTTTAGTACTTAGGAAACATATTGCAAATCCTTCTCATGTGTTGGATTGGACCTCATTACAGTGCACAATCAAGGGTAGGGGATGGTGGAGCCTATGTGCATTATAGAACATAGGACCCCGGGCCTTTGAGGCGAGAGATTGACTAGGTTCGAGTGCAATGGACAAATATGCTGAGACTATGGCTATATGGGAGGATGTTAATTTTCTAGGATTTCAGTTTCCACACCTATTCTAGTGAATTCCAAGAGGAATTCAAGTCTAAGGGGAGGGGGATGTAGTTCCCACTTCCCTTCGACACCTTTTGATATTGATTATGATATTATTGACTATATTTATGGACATTATTGTAGCTTTTGAGTTGGTATGATGTTAGATGTTAGAGATCATGGACTGTTGTTGATTTTGATTCATATATGATGCATGTGGATAATTGGAGACATTTTATACTGATGTTGTTATGATGTTGACATGGTTATGTGTGTGTGTGTGTTTGGACATGTGTTATTTCGTCATATTGAGTAGACCTAGAAAATTGAATTAATCTTGTGATCTTATGATTATGGATGAAATTGTAAATGATGTTGTTACTTGCTTGATGATGTTTTTATTTATATATAGATGACTTTGGAGTTATATTGTATATTTATTTTGGATGATTTGATGTGGCCACAAGGCCGAAGGAGGTATTTGTGTTTTACAGTAAACATGTCACAACAAACATCGGGGATTTGAAACCAACCACATTGGAATTCTAGATGAATTCAACAAGGGTCACCATGGCAATGTGTATTCTTTTATTTAGTTCCTTTGTTTAATTTTAGTATGTGGATTTTATTGATGTATTTTTTCCCCTTTTATTTTATATTTTATTTGTGTCTAGATTGGTGAGTAATCATACTTTTAAATAAATTAAAATGGGTCAAAAGAATGCATTTATTAGAGCTCGTCGCTCTCTGTTTAGTGTTGTAAGTAATGTGTAAGTAATTTTGAGTGTGAAACACTCCACCTTCCTTTGAAATTCGGATCTATCCTTAGGGGCTGATTTTGGAGGCTTGTGGGACAATTTAAACTTGTCCCACACCTATTAAATTTGTATAACAACCCTACCTATGGGTTGGGGAGTCAAAATTAGGCCTCATTATGTATTTTTGGGAAGAAAAGTTGTAAGTTTTAATTGCACTATCTTGCATGAAATTAATTTTGGTACTTGGGGTGTGGGCTTGGTTTGTGTGTGTAAGTAAAATGTCATTTATTCACCCACCTTTGTTATTATGGTTTGGAGTTTGAAATTGACTTGGGAGGTGGAGTTGAGGATGTGTGATATGAAATCCTACATGGATGCACCCCATCCTCCTCTCTCCCTCCTCTATTTATTCGAATTCCTTAGCTTGTTTTGGGGTTACTTCATTCAATAACTTCTTTTGGTTACTTCTTTTGGTTTTGAGCTCTTGTAATTTAGAAGAGAGTTAGATATTTTTGTGGAATGCTTGTGGATTGCTGGAGCTTTTGGATTATTTGGATTGGAAAAAGCTTGTTGTTGAACTTTTGGAGCAAAATCTACCATGGAGAGGTAGGAGCTTGACTCTTTAAAATGTTTTTCTTTTATTTATGCATATGTGAATGTTTTGAATATTTTGGTATGTTGTTGGTTGGTTGGGTAGATTTCTAAACACAACACTACTTCTGATGTAAGAGAGATGGAAAACTAGTCCTATGCTAACATTTCATGGGATTTAGGGAAGAAGAATACAAGGAAAAAAATCTATTCTAGAAGTGGTGATGCACCAAGAAAAGGGAGATTTAACTTCTGGAAGGGTTAATGTGGGTATGAGGATTGCACCATTAACCACCTTCACCTATTGCAACTTGGAAAGGATATAAAATATCACAGACTAGAAGCACACATTCCTCTATTAAACCTTAAACATACACAATAGAGGGATCAAATTTGATTTAACACACAAATAATTTATCAAAGGAATAATCACAAGCACATGTCCATTATTCACTTGAATGATAATAATAATGTAACTCTTGATCAACAGAAGGAAAATATTTTCTCACAACTGATAGGAAGTAATCACACTATTCTTCTCTCAATATGAAACAGATAATCTGAAATAAAGGTAAATTAACCAAATAATGCTAAGGAATCACATTCACAAGGCATGAAATGATTAATCATTCAACACAATAAAACAGATCTTCAAGTGCAAGGAACAACTTTGAATATAATTAAAAGGTTTCAAAAAAATTCTGAAAGCACTCTTCCAAGCTTGAAGAGCAACCTTTCTCCAAAATCTCTCTAAAAATATCTATCTAATAATGTAGAGCACTCCACTATTTATAAGTTCCTAGGTTGAGCCATTACAGCT
The DNA here is from genome assembly GCA_018340775.1 of Taxus wallichiana var. yunnanensis. Lineage (NCBI taxonomy): Eukaryota > Viridiplantae > Streptophyta > Pinopsida > Cupressales > Taxaceae > Taxus > Taxus wallichiana. The sequence goes on from CM031243.1 coordinate 763,994,912, forward strand.
GAGCCTTAACTAACAGTTAACTAAAAATAGTAATGTCATTTATGAAAGGGAACAGGCTCCCATAAAAATAGCAAATTTGTTGCTTGAGGGTTGACCAAGTCAATCCTACAACTTTGACCATTTCCAAGAGCTCAACTTATCCTTTCATGGCCACTCATCTTTGGCCTTGGCTCACCTCCTCTCCTTCATCTGCATCTTTTTGTTTCTCCTTCTTCCCATGTGGCCATACGGTGTCTGTATTCAAGTAACGCTTGACAATACCCTGAGTTTCATCATCTCCAGGTCCACACGCATAGTGATTCACCACATCCATTGTTTTGATCTCTTTTGTGATCCTTTCCGGAAACCTTCAAAGCTTACTTACAACTTTCTTTAGTCTCCCTATAAAATTCTGGCATAGAACCAGTTGATCAATGGAGTCACTATTGAAAGTTTTCACAATATCACCATCCCGCTCCACCAAGTGTTTGAAATTCTCTTTGATCTGGTCCTCGGGAAGAGCATCGATATTCTCATTGAAAAACTTGCAGTGGGAATTGTCAAACTCTTCAGAGATATCATTGAGGGCATCCGTAATTTCCACCCATTTATCCTCCAATTTCTTAATTAGATCTTGTAGCACCTGACACCGGAACTCCATAGCTTTTTGATATTCAAATAATTTTGAGGCATCATCAATTACCTCTTCTTGCAAAAGTAAGTCAGAATCTTCCTCTCTTATGTCACTCCATGTCACCAAGGTTAAGTTCAAGTTGTTATTATCTTCGAGAGGGATTCATCCATCTTAGCGATGGTGGTTTTTGTAATCTATAAATCAGCATAAATCTCCACAGCTTCCTTGATCAAGGGGTTGGCCTCCTGCAAGATCCTCTCCATCCATCCATTCACCGCTCTCCCTTTCTAGCCTAGCTTTTCGATTTCATGATAAGAGATATCATCGATGGTAGATGATATTTTCATGGCCGTAGTAGTTGAGATGTCGGTGGAGGAGTGGGCTGAGTTACTCTACATAGCAGTGCAGTGAGCTTGCTCGACCTTGGCCTTAAGCTCATCCTTGGTGGCCTTGTCTTTATCATACTTCTCCAAAAGGGCCCCAAGAGTAGTATGTACATCCTGCTTGGCTCCTTCATGTGTAGCCTTCCCCAATGAGAACTTTGAGATCCGGTAATCTGTCATGTGATAGTCTCTTTAGTTTTCCCCTCAATAGGGGTAGCTACTTCTATCACGCGCTCTCCTGATGGATTAACCATTAGACTTGATACGGTTCTCGGTCTCTTGGCTTGTCTTTTGGGCATGGACTCCAATATGCTTGAGATCTATCACATCTCCCAGAGGAACCTTTTTCTTTTATTAGGAGTCTGTCTAAATAGCAACCACTCTGGTATAGCTAGAGCTGAGGAAGGTGGAGTAGTAGATCCGATACCTGAAGTACCAGTTAAGGCAATATCACTAGACATGCCAGCTGATATCTGAGTAGAGGTGGCAATGATGGAAGGTGTGGGAGTGAGGAGAGCCATGGGAATTGACAAGGTGATGTTGGGGGTTGAGATTGAAGAAAATGGGAGTGTCAAAGGAAGTGAGGAAGAAATGGGTGACCCAATATTTTCCCCAACTGATAAAACTGGAAGTGACAAAAATACCTAGGCCATAGAAGGAGATGGGAAAGAGGAAATGGTGGAAGTTGTGGAGGGAATGATATTGGAAGTGATAATGGAGGAAGGGGAAGATGGGATGATCCTAATGGTACTTGGGGAATCACTTACTTCCACTATCTCGATATATATAGATGTTGTAACCCTGGAAGCAGTAGACCTAGAAAGAGATGAGCCACCAACCACAAATGAGATCTTCTTTGGAACCATGGGAACCCTTTGGGTCGATCTCTTTCCTTTTGTAGGTGTTGGTTGGTGTACTGCTGATGTGGGCCCTATATTTGAAGGTTGATTTTCCCCTTTGGGTGAGATTCCCAAAGTGGCCAACCAGCTAAAAGTTCTTTTTAGAATGGGGCCCGCTCTTTCCTTAGTATTGTTGCATTCTTCTATATACCAGTCAACCAATGGCAGTGGTCTATTAGTAACATCATCATCCCTGTATGATGCATCTAGAACCTCATCATTATCTTGTAAGTCCTCTGGCACATCAGCCAACCCAAACTACCACACTTCATCAAGGGTTAATATTTCATAATCCCTTTTCCGTATGATGAATTCATCTCGAAAATGGATCCATATATCTTCTAATTGGGGCATATGAGCACTGGATTTCCTGTCTCCCCAAACTTACCCCAATAGTCAAAGTTAGTTCGTGGATGGAAGGTCCACAGGGTTACCTCAGCCATTTCAACATCCACGTTTCTTGCCTTATGGATAGTTAGGCAAGAATACCTACCAATTGTAATAGGGAAATGCATTCCCCACCTTGTGATGCTTGTTTTGGATTTTGTGGTAATCCAACAACTACCAAACCAATTCCAAAAGAATCCACTTGTCAATAGGGCACCTTGGCAACTTACTAGGGGTGCCTATGAAACTTAGAATCCAAGGTAGGTGAATGTGGGAAACTGAAGGTAAATTTCTCCCCATTCTCACACCTCTTGGAAAGCCTCATCAGAAATCCACCGATTATATAGCTCCTTGTCAAAATAATAGAGGACAATAGCGAAGAAAGCATCACTGATCCTTCGAAGTGTTTTCTCCCCTCATCCAAAGTAAGCTGGGGATAAAATTCATATATTTGGGATGTGTTGAAACACCCCTAGTGTTTAACCCTACAAAATCCCCCATAGCAGTAGCTGCATATACTAGGAAAGATGTCATGTAGAAGGATTTAGTCTCTGCCACCTTGCCCAACTGGTAGTAGCGATATTACTGATATGTTCACCCCATCGGATAAACTCATCATTCTTCTTGATCATTGCTATGTACAAGAACATCCATTCTTGGAATTCCTTAGTAGAAGGAAGACCTAAAACTCTGCTCAAGAGTATAATGAGGTCATTGACCTCCTGAATAAAATCTGATCGATGTATAGTCTTGGGCAATTTGGAAAAATTCTTAGTTAGGTAAGACTTCATCATAACCTTCGAGCATACTTCCTACTTTTTATCCTAGTGCTCAACTACTATCTCAGGTGAGATAGTGGCGTAATCTTGTACATCTAGAAGTTTGAACAAGTCCTCAAAGAAATCTAGGTCCAGACGGATTACCACCTTATCGTCGCTATCTCTTATCGACATAGAGTCTTCGTCGTAGTGAGTTACTTGCAGCTAGGACAAATTCTGGGCATTACACGGATGCGGGAAAACCAGTGGCAAGAGAAAGACCACTATCAAAGATGGCCTACATCCATGGATTTTTATTTGGGGCCTTTAATCTTTCCTAGAACTCAAGAAGATCAATCTTCCCGAGATCGGTGTCCCCGATATTTCCCAAATCAGAGGTTAAGCAGGATTGAGGAGAAACTCCAAGAAATGTGTACTTCATCTTCTCTTTCCCTTTTGAAGTAGAGGCAGACATCAAACCTATGTTTTGGGAGTTTGAATGCTACAGAATCCAAAATCTGAGAGCAGGAAAACTCTGAAAACCCGAACCAAAAAAATTAAAAGAAAACACTGAAAGAAACCTCTCAAAAAAAATTTTCCAAAGTCAAGGATCCCAAAATCTAAAATATCTGATTCTCCAAAACCCAAAATCTAAATTCTCTCTCAAAATCCTCAAAAATCTAAAACTCAAAAACTCTGAAACCCAAAATAAAAACTCTAAAAATCCAAAATCTAAAAATCTCAAAAATCTGAAACTGAAATCTCCAAAAATTCTCTCTAAAATCTCAAAAGAAATCTCCAAAATTCTTGAAATTCTAAAACTCCAAAAACTTTTTTTTCCCAAAAATTCCTCATGAAAAATAGTTTCCCACCTTGTGATTTTTTTGAGGAATTCTCCAAATGAAATTTTTCCAAAAGACACTCTGAATGATCTCTGAAGTAACTACAAAAAAGAAGTGTTAAGAAACCAAAGTGGATTTTGAGAAACAAGGGGAAGTATGAGGAACTCAGAGATCCCCATACTTTAAAAACTGGAAAAACCTCTACAGCAAAACAAGGTAAAAAGAAGGATATCACAAGAGAATACAGAGGGGAAAAAAAAAGAAACCCAAATGGAGGAAAAAAAAAAGGAGAAAAAGACCTAAAAACCAAAAGAAAGTAAAACCAAAAACATACCTTGAAAAGGATGCCAAAAGGACAAGAATGAGATGTCAGAGTGAATGTGTCAGGTAAAAAAAAAAGTAAAAATCCACATTTATATAGAAATCCTGACATTAATGGTAAAAATCTGATCCGTATGGAGGTAGGTGAGAATTAATCACGCTTAAAACCTCTCAAAGCTCAAAACCCAAAACCTAAAATTCTAAAATTTGGGATTTCAGACTTCGGAAAAAAATGGGGAAGCAAAGGATAATTTGGCAACTAAAAGTCCAAACCCAAAACCCGAAAGTCTTGAAAATTCAGACTTTTGAGTTTTGGACTTTGAAAAAATCAAGTGAAAATCCTAAAATGACTCGAGAAATCCAAAACCCAAAACCCAAAAATATGAAATTTTAGACTTTCGAGTTTCAGACTTCAGAAGTCCTAGTTGGATTTAAACAAAAGAGCCAAAAAGTTCCAAAATTCTAAAACCCAAAGTCCAAAATTTGGACTTTCGAGTTTTGACTTTAGAAAAAATCAAATGCAACTCCAAACTTAGCTTCAAAACTCCGAAAAGGAAAAAACCCCAAGTCTGAAAATTTTGAAATTTTTGGACTCTTGCTTTTAGCAAAATTCATTGTGAGAGGGTTCCTTAAAAACATAGGTCTGACATACATCCTTTTTCCGGGTAGGTTAAATGGTTAACATTTTGGTGATCTCCAGGAAAGCTTACCTGCTAAGCTTCTAGACCAATAGCCTTTAGCAAAACATTGGGCAAAGGAGTCCAAAAACAAAACCAAAACAAAAAAAACACACAAGAAAAAGAAAAGAAAACCAAACCATGTGCAGAGCACTTGGAGGAAAACAACAAAACTATACAGGGTGGAACCTCCTCAAAAACAAGCTTTGAGGTGTATACCATTCACATGAATGGGAAATTCCTCTCCATTGAGTCTGGATAGGCAAAATGAATTTTCCTCCTTGCAGCTTGTAATGACATAGGGCCCACTCTAGAGAGCATCGAACTTGGCGTGCTTGCCTAGTTTGGCATGATCTTCATCCCATTTTAGAACTAAATCCCCTTCCCTGAACAACCTATCAGAGGCTTTCTTGTCAAAGGATTTCTTAACCTGAGCCTGATGTTCTGTCAACGTATTCATGGTAGTGTCTCGAATCTCCTCTAGCTCCATGAGTTCTGAAAACCTCACTATCAAGGCTTCATCCTCCATAACTTCTAGCCGATAAGCCAAATCCAAGGAAGGCATTTCTAAGGAAAGTGGAAACTTTGCTTCCCTTCCATATATGAGCATAAAAGGTGAAACCCCAATAGCCTTTTTAGGTGTTATTCGATCTTCCCATAGAGCAACCTTAAGCTGCGTATGCCAGGTACATTTGTTGGCCTCCATTGTGTGCTTGATGATTCTTATCAAGTTCTTATTGCTGACTCAGCCAACCCATTTCCCTATGGATAGTAATTAGATGAAGTCTTGAGATAGACCCCGTTCTTGATGGCCCATTCACTTATTCTCATCCCAAGGAATGCCATTGCATTATCAGAGATGACAGTAAATGGAACACCAAATCTTGTCATGATACTCTCCAAGAATTCAAGGACCACTTTTTCATTGCTTTCCTTCAAGGCCACCACTTCTATCCAATGGTGAAATAATCTGTCACAGTAAGGACCCATTTATGTCCTTCACTGGATGGAGGGTTGATCATACCAATAAAATCCAACCCCCATTGAACAAAAGGTTGATCCACCTAAACAGGATGCAACGAGAGAGCTGCCAGCTTTTGTTTTCCTGCAAAAAGAGCACATTCCTTACATTTCCGTACCCAAAAATGGGCATCTTTAAACAAGTCTGGCCAGTGGTAACCAGCCCACATGATCTTGGTAGCAGTTTTCATTGCCAAAAATGTCCTCCTGATAGCCCATTGTGAAATTCTTCCAATACCTTGTTTACTTGCTCTGGTTTGATGCAGCGTAAAAGAATGTCATTCAAATCCTTTCGGAAAAGAATGCCATCTACCACAACATATGGAATAGACCGAGATGGAAAGTACATCATTGAATCTTATCCATATTTGGGGGATATACTCCCAGAGGAGGAAATTTTCCATTGTAGTAAACCAATCAATCTGACCATTTCCTTCATCAATGTTGAGGAGTGTGACATCCTTATCATTTTTATCTCCATGTCCATGACCAACTGCTGGCATAACCCCTTGCCTCTGACAAGTTTAGTGACTTTAATGTGTACATCATACTCCATTACTTTCGTGATCCACCCAACACGTTTCTCATTCATCTCCTTATTCAACAAAAATTCTTTAACGCCAGGGATGAGAAACCATTAAGTGTATCTTGTTGTTGGACAACATATGCCTGAACTTTTTAAAGCTCGAATGACCACAAAACCTACTTTTCAACAAAAGAATACTTTAGCTCATATTCCTTGAGAGACTGACTAAAGAAGGCAATAGGTTTCTCCATTAGATCATCATTCTGCTGAGTGAGGATACCTGAAATACTCTCATGACCCAAAAAGCGTAGAGAATAAAATCCTTGTCAAACCGGGGTTTACTAGTGGAGCTTGGGAAATAGCAGCTTTGATAGCCTCGAAGCTTTCTCTCCCCTCTTTTGTCCATGAGAAAGGAATGTTATTTTTAAGCATAGCCATCAGTGGCTTGGCTAATGCTGCAAATTGGGGAATGAATCTCAAACAAAGTTTATAGTTCCTAGGAAGCTCTGGAGACCCTTTTTGTGGCTTGGGAGAGATAGAGACAAGATCGACTAATCCTAGCCGGGTCGATTGAGAGTCCTTCAGCTGAAACAATATGCCCCAATAGCTTGCCTTCCTGCACTAAGAAAATGCATTTTTGGGGTTTAGTGAGATCCCAAACTCCCTACACCTTCGGAAAACTTTCCTTAGGTGAGTAATATGATCTTCGAATGTTTGGAATAGATAGTAATATCATCGAGGTAAACCAAGATCATATCATTGATGAGTCCTTTAAATGCCATGTCCATGGCTCTTTGAAAAGTAGCCCCCATTAGACAATCCGAATGGCATTTTGTTGTATGCATATGTGCCCCACTTAGTGGTGAAAGTCATTTTGAATTGATCAGATTCTTGGACCAAAATCTGATTATACCTTGAATAGCCATCCAACAGAGAAAACCTTTGAGCACCTGCCACTGTTTGGAGGATCTGTTCCATTGATGGAAGAGGGTAGTGATCTTTAATGAGGCATGATTCAAATCCCTAAAATCTACACAAAGCCGAATCTCCCATTCTTTTTCCTCACGGGCACTAGATTAGCTACCCATGATGAATGCTTGATGGGAAAAATTATGCAAGCTTCAATAAGCTTGCTTAGCTCTTTCCTCATTAGTGGCTCAACCTTGGGATTGATTGGCCTTTGTTTTTGATGAACTGGTTTAGAGTTCGGATCCAGTTCAATCATGTGTTGAGGCTAGGCCTGGGTCAAAACCACACAAGTCTTTGTAGCTCCATGCAAAAATATCATGATATTCCTGACACAACTCAATGAAAGCTTCCTTTTCCTGAGTAGTGCATATCTTACCAATCTTTAAACATTTCTCACTGGCCACCTCGACTTCCTCAAAATCTTCTTCTTTTACCACCATATTTGTGTTTTTTCATTTAGCTTGGTCATCCGAATTGAAGATAGATTCAAGCGTGACCAAGCCTTTTGGAAATTTGTTTCCTCTCAACTAAATGACCTAGTCACCATAGGATTCTTACAATTTACCTTGTTGTTTGGTGGTGAACTCTACTTCTTGTTGTAGAAAGAGAAAATTTTCATCACTATCAAAAACCTACCAACTACTTACATTATCTGGTACTGCGGGATGACAACCATTTTGACTATTTTTTGCCCTTCCTTCATGATATCCATAGGTATATCATATTGAGATCCGATGGTGGCAAGCCTATCAACATCTTGATTTTGAGTTCTAGGAACCGCATGAATTCCAAAAGCTTCAAAGTCTTCTATTAGGTCCCAAACTCGATTCTTATATGATCTTAAGAGATCATTCTTTGATGCATTGTGGGTGGTTACTTGATGAACCACCAATTCACTATCACCAAAAGTGATCAGAGATTTGATTCCTCTTTGTTGGGCCAACTGCAACCCTTGTATAAGAGCCTCATACTCAACAACATTATTGGTACAACTGAACTACAATCTAAAAGATGAGAAATATTTATCCCCTCCTAGAGAAATTAACATGACTCCTACACCAGATCCATTCTTACTCCTCGAACCATCAAAGAAAAGTTTCCATAGTCCTTCTGAGAATCACTTTGGGCATGTCTTAATCAACTGAGGTATGGTTGTACCTTCTTCATGTATACAATAAGTTCCCAAGCTAGTCTCATCCAAAAATAACAGGCCAGATTCCTCGTTAGCCAATAAATCAGCATACGGGTCGTATTGATGGTCTATACTTACCTCATCAAGCACTGTATCAGGCCTCTTCTACAAGAGTAGTAGGTTCATGATCCACGATCTCTTCTTCTAGGTCACAAATGGCATAGTTACCTTCTATGGGCTTGGACATGTGTATGGTTCCACATGGGTAGGAGAAATTGGTTCTAGCTCTTATGGTTACCTTCGTCCCATAATGAGTCCTCAAGATCATATGTGACTAGTCTGATGACAAATATCCTCCCATTTTTGTGGTGAAATCCCATGATAAGTAGATGGCAAGAGGGGAGGGAGATCAATGATGGATATATCCTGTGTGAAATTCAAACTAGGACATGCATGGATAGTGAGCTGAAGCCCCTTAATAACCCCCACAGTTTGGACTATAGTACCATCCAGTTGAACAACTCCTCTCAAATTGGAGCATATGGAATCTGTAGTACATCTGCGTGATCTACTTAGGCATCATGGAACTACTAGCTCTAGAATCGATCATACAATTGTGCACCAAATGGTCACCAATGATCAGTGAGATATAAAATGGTGGAGGCTTGTTGGTCTTAGCCTTGTATTTTTGTTTCAGGTTGGCACAAACTGGTCACCACTGTGACTTCTTGACCCGATGATCTGTTAGTAGTGCCAAAGTTGTTTAAAGCTTCTCGTAACAAGTTCCTTTGAGAAGGAATTGAAAGTGCATCCCACATTGTGACGCTCAAATTGGTTTTCTTCATTTGTTCCACTATGCTAAATGGAATTTCTCCCACTTTGCTAATACCTTTTGGGACGTTGGGGTCTTCCTTCGATAGTGCTTATTGGGTATCGTGATACTGGATGTCCCATCTTTCTTTGTATTTTGATTAGCGGATATTTCTGGTGATTTCTTCTCATACCTTTATCATCTAGTATCTATGTTGGGGCCTGAGAAGTGGATGCCTGATCAGTATTGGGAGACCCTGCATCTATTGCCCTTTTCTTAGAATGGGTGTTAGATGCTACGGTGGAGGAATCAATATTCAAACCACAAAAGTCCTCTTCCTTTCCAATTTAATAATGTGGTTTCATCAGGGCTTGATCTTGACCTTCTGAATTGGATGGTTCAATAGATGATTCAGTGGAGTTGTTATGCTTTGAACCATGAGAGCTTGACTCAAAACTCCATTTGGGAAAAGATTCTATTATGGGGCTGAGAACATGGATAACACCATTCATAGTAGTCTTGGATGAGGTTGTTCTACACGGACTATGGCTCTGGATGAGCTGGCAGCTGAGGGATTCTAGAAGTTCAAAGGCTTCACATTTATAGCTTGGGTTATGGCTTGGTTCTGTGGCTGACCGCTCCCTGAAAGGAGGATGGTTTGTTTGATATTGGGATTGAAAGGGGTGAGTATATTGGGACTACTACCTTTTCATTGCTATGAGTTCATTCCCAAAGGTCTGTAATAGTGATTTTACCTCAGCCAAATCATTTGAGGTATTGGAAGCATGTGTAGCTATTGGAACCAAAGCAACCGGGATTGGGGCAAGGATGACTGGTTGTTGTCCTACCAACTCTATAAAAATAGGAATGGGGGTCTAGGAACAATTTTACCTACTTGAATCAAGTAGTTCTCATCTCGTATGACCACTTCATAAGCATCGGGATCATGGTCCCCCATGGATTAGATCATGATAGTGACATCACTATTCAATGCCCGTAAGTAATATAAAAAAGCACTTTCTGGGGATGGCCTTACGAGTGTTGGGATCCGTTTCCAAGTCCTATCAAAGTGGAGGTTGAAGTCACTCATATATTCTTGGGAAGATCACTTGATAGTATGAAACTACTCCACAAGTGAAATATTATCACTCTTATCTTCAATTGTTTACACAACTTTGTGCCCAAATCATTCCAATTGGTAATGGATCCTAACAGTTAAACTCCAAAACCATTGAAGTGCCCTACCTTTGAATGAAGTAGTAAGGAGTCAAACTGCCACGTTATCTTCTATAATACTATGTACTACGCAGATGTTGGCCACATCCAGTATGTGCTCCCGAGGTGATACATTATTTTCCCCCATGTAAAATGGTAAACTTTTCAAAGTGGCGGTGGTGGTATTGCATCTCTTTGTGCTAACAACAAAGGACTGCTAGTATTGAATGGAGGACAAGTATTGGCTGCCATGACATTCACAAACTAGTTGTACTTGGTAAGGGGAAATGTCTTTCAGGAGGAGTTGAATGTCCCCTATGAGGTAAAGTCAGAATCGATGACACATTGAAAGGTTTCTTCCCCTTCTTCTTGGAGGAGACAAAGAAAGCTTTGTATGACAATAATTATCTTGTCTTGAAGAAGCTCTTGTGTGAATCCTTCACATGAGTTTTGTATATAAACTTTGAAATCCAGAGAGATGGAGTCGCTAGGTACCTTGTGTTAATGAAATGAGAAGAGTGGTACCAACTCTGGTCCCACTAGGCATGCCAAAAATTGTTGTCACCAAATCACTGCACCCCCGAATGGCTGAAATGAATCATGACATTCGGTGTGATTAGGACACATGGGATCACCTCTCAAGTTGTGGGACTTGGGCTCAGGTGAACCTCCGGAGAAGGGCGACTTCCTATTCCTAGACTAAACACAACACTACTTCTGATGTAAGAGAGATGGAAAACTAGTCCTACGCTAACATTTCATGGGATTTAGGGAAGAAGAATACAAGGAAACAAAATCTATTCTAGAAGTGGTGATGCACCAAGAAAAGGGAGATTTAACTTCTAGGAAGGGTTAATGTGGGTATGAGGATTGCACCGTTAACCACCTTCACCTATTGCAACTTGGAAAGGATATAAAATATCACAGACTAGAAGCACACGTTCCTCTGTTAAACCTTAAACATACACAATAGAGGGATCAACTTTGATTTAACACACAAATAATTTATCAAAGGAATAATCACAAGCACATGTCCATTATTCACTTGAATGATAATAATAATGTAACTCTTGATCAACAAAAGGAAAATATTTTCTCACAATTGATAGGGAAGTAATCACACTATTCTTTTCTCAATATGAAATAGATAATCTGAAATAAAGGTAAATTAATCAAATAATGCTAAGGAATCACATTCACAAGGCATGAAATGATTAATCATTCAACACAATAAAACAGATCTTCAAGTGCAAGGAACAACTTTGAATATAATTAAAAGGTTTCAACAAAATTCTTGAAAGCACTCTTCCAAGCTTGAAGAGCAACTTTTCTCCAAATCTCTCCAAAAATATGTATATCTAATAATGTAGAGCACTCCACTATTTATAAGTTCCTAGGCTGAGCCATTACAATGAGCCTTAACTAACAGTTAACTAAAAATAGTAATGTCATTTATGAAAGGGAACAGTGCTCCCATAAAAATAGCAAATTTGTTGTTGAGGGTTGACCAAGTCAATCCTATAACTTTGACCATTTCCAGAGCTCAACTTGTCCTTTCATGGCCACTCATCTTTGGCCTTGGCTTACCCTCCTCTCCTTCATCTACATCTTTTTGTTTCCCTTCTTCCCATGTGGCCATACGGTGTCTGTATTCAAGTAACACTTGACAATACCCTGAGTTTCTTCATCTCTAGGTCCACACGCATAGTGATTCACCACGTCCACTATTTCGATCTCTTTTGTGATCCTTTCTGAACCTTCGAAGCTTACTTACAAATTTCTTTAGTCTCCCTATAAAATTTTGGCATAGAACCAGTTGATCAATGGAGTCACTATTGAAAGTTTTCACAATATCACCATCCCGCTCCACCAAGTGTTTGAAATTCTCTTTGATCTGGTCCTCAGGAAGAGCATCGATATTCTCATTGAAAAACTTGCAGTGGGCGTATGTCAAACTCTTTAGAGATATCATTGAGGGCATCCATAATTTCCACCCATTTATCCTCCAATTTCTTAATTAGATCTTGCAGCACTTGACACCAAAATTCCATAGCTTTTTGATATTCAAACAATTTTGAGGCATCATCAATTACCTCCTCTTGCAAAAGTAAGTCAAAATCTTCCTCTCTTATGTCACTCCATGTCACCAAGGTTAAGTTCAAGTTATTATTATCTTCGAGAGAGGGATTCATCCATCTTAGCGATGGTGGATTTTGCAATCTCATAAATCAGCATAAATCTCCATAGCTTCCTTGATCAAGGGTTGGCCTCCTAAGATCCTCTCCATCCATCCATTCACCGCTTCTCCCTTTCTAGCCTAGCTTTTCATTTCATGATAAGAGATATCATCGATGGTAGATGAGATTTTCATGGCCATAGCCATAGTAGTTGAGATGTCATGGTGGAGGAGTGGGCTGAGTTACTTACTCTGCAGCAGTGCAGTGAGTTGCTTCGACCGACCTTGGCCTTAAGCTCATCCTTGGTGGCCTTGTCTTTATCATACTTCTCCAAAAGGGCCCCAAGAGCATAGTATGTACATCCTTCTTGGCTCCTTCATGTGTAGCCTTCCCCAATGAGAACTTTGAGATCTAGTAATCTACTACTGTGATAGTCTCTTTAGTTTTCCCCTCAATAGGGGTAGCTACTTCTATCACGCGCTCTCCTGATGGATTAACCATTAGACTTGATACGGTTCTCGGTCTCTTGGCTTGTCTTTTGGGCACAGACTCCAATATGCTGAGATCTATCACATCTCCTAGAGGAACCTTTTTCTTTTTTAGAGTCTATCTAAATAGCCACTCTGGTATAGCTAGAGCTGAGGAAGGTGGAACAACAGATCCGATACCTAAAGTACCAGTTAAGGAAATATCGCTAGACATACCATCTGATATCTGAGCAGAGGTGGCAATGATGGAAGGTGTGGGAGTGAGGAGAGCCATGGGAATTGACAAGGTGATGCTTTGGGAGTTGAGATTGAAGAAAATGGGAGTGTCAAAGGAAGTGAGGAAGAAATGGGTGACCCAATATTTTCCCCAGCTGATAAAACTGGAAGTGACGAAAATACCTAGGCCATAGAAGGAGATGGAAAAGAGGAAATGGTAGAAGTGGAGGGAACTGATATTGGAAGTGATAATGGAGGAAGGGGAAGATGGGATGGATCCTAATGGTACTTGGGGAATCACTTACTTCCACTATCTCAGATACTATAGATGTTGTAACCCTAGAAGTAGTAGACCTAGAAAGAGATGAGCCACCAACCACAAATGAGATCTTCTTTGGAACCATGGGAACCCTTTGAGTCGATCTCTTTCCTTTTGTAGGTGTTGGTTGGTTTACTGCTGATGTGGGCCCTATATTTGAAGGTTGATTTTCCCCTTTGGGTGAGATTCCCAAAGTGGCCAACCAACTGAAAGTTCTTTTTAATGGGGCCCGCTCTTTCTTTAGTATTGCTGCATTCTTCTATATACCAAGTCAACCCATGGTGGTGTGGTCTATTAGAAACATCATCATCCTTGTATGATGCATCTAGAACCTCATCATTATCTTGTAAGTCCTTTGGCACATCATCCAACCCAAACTACCACACTTCATCAAGGGTTAATCTTTCGTAATCCCTTTTCCATATGATGAATTCATCTCGAAAATGGATCCATATATCTTCTAATTGGGGCATATGAGCACTGGATTTCCCTGTCTCCCCGAACTTACCCCAATAGTCAAAGTTAGTTCATGGATGGAAGGTCCATAGGGTTACCTCAGCCATTTCAACATCCACGTTTCTTGCCTTATGGATAGTTAGGCAAGAATACCTGCCAATTGTAATAGGGAAATGCATCCCCACCTTGTGACACTTGTTTTGGATTTTGTGGTAATCCAACAACTGCCAAACCAATTCCAGAAGAATCCACTTGTCAGTGGGGCACCTTGGCACTTGGCACTTTGCTTAGGGGCACCTATGAAACCTAGGAATCTAAAGGTAGGTGAATGTGGGAAACTAAAGGTAAATTACTCCCCATCGTCACCTCTTGGAAAGCCTCATCAGAAATCCACCAATTATATAGCTCCTTGTCAAAATAATAGAGGACAATAGCGAAGAAAGCATCATTAATCCTTCGGAAGTGTTTTCTCCCCTCCAGTAAGTCTAGGGGATAAAATTCATATATTTGGGATGTGCTTGAAAACACCCCTAGTGTTTAACCCTAAAAATCCCCCATAGCAAGAAGCTGCATATACTAGGAAAGATGTCATGTAGAAGGATTTAGTCTCTACCACTTTCCCCAACTAGTAGCAGATATTACTACTTGATATGTTCACCCCATCGGATAAACTCATCATTCTTCTTGATCATTGCTATGTACAAGAACATCCATTCTTGGAATTCCTTAGTAGAGACGGAAGACCTGAAACTCTGCTCAAGAGTATAATGAGGTCGTTGACCTCCTGAATAAAATCTGATCGATGTATAGTCTTGGGCAATTTGGAAAAATTCTTAGTTAGGTAAGACTTCATCATAACCTTCGAGCATACTTCCTACTTTTTATCCCAATGCTCAACTACTATCTCAGGTGAGATAGTGGCATAATCTTATACGTCTAAAGTTTGAACAAGTCCTCAAAGAAATCTGGGTCCAAAAATTACCACCTTATCGTCGCTATCTCTTATCGACATAGAGTCTTCATCGTAGTGAGTTACTGCAGCTAGGACAAATTCTAGGCATTGCATGGATGTGGGAAAACCAATGGCAAGAGAAAGACCACTATCAAAGATGGCCTACATCCATGGCTTTTTATTTGGGGCCTTTAATCTTTCCCAAAACTCGGGAAGATCAATCTTCCCAGATCGGTGTCCCCGATATTTCCTAAATCAGAGGTTAAGTAGGATTGGGGAGAAACTCCAAGAAATGTGTACTTCATCTTTTCTTTCCCTTTTGAAGTAGAGGCAGACATCAAACCTATGTTTTAGAGTTTGAATGTTACAAGCTCCAAAATCTCAAGAGCAGAAAAACCAAAAAGTCTAAAAGAAAACACTAAAATAAACCTCGAAAAGTTTTTCAAGTCAAGGATCCTAAAATCTGAAATCTCTGATTCTCCAAAACCAAATCTCGAATCTCCAATCCTCCGAAATCTGAAAACTCAAAACTGAATCTCCGAAACCCAAAATCTGAAATCCCAAAACTTAAATCTTTAATTCTCTAAAATCTGAAAACCTAAAACTAGAATCTCCGATTCTCTCAAATTCAAAACCTGAAAACTTTGAATATCCCTTTGCCGAAAATTTTCCCACGTAGTTTCCACCTTGTGATTTTTTTAGGAATTCTCCAAAAAATTTTTCCAAAAGACACTCTCTTAATGATCTCTGAAGTAACTATAAAAATAAGTGTTAAAAACCAAAGTGGATTTTGAGAAATAGGGGAAGTATGATCGATAGAAGATAAATGCACACCATAATGCCACCAATAATGGAGTACAAGAATAATCCAAAGTACAATAGGAATGTTGTAAAAGTAAATATTTGTCGTAAGTGGTCCGGTAATGTTAAAATGTCAAAGTTTGGGTAATTAGAGAAGTAGGGTCTACATGATTAGGAATTAGAAATATTATATTGGTAATAAGGACAAGGAGTGAGGTCATAAATATTTTGTGTATTTTATTTGTAAAAAGTCTAAAAATGTGGAACCCATGTAAAATGATAAGGTTTATCTTATCTTAGAAGATAAGCTTACATGTACAGATAAGAGTTAAGGTATGGAATATGATTCGTCAGAGGATTTCTTATCCTATCTTAGAGATAAGATGGATAAGCCTGGAAGTTCTATAAATAGAGAGGCTACCCCCCTCATTTAGCATAGAAGGAAGTAGTGAGAAATATTGTAGGAAGTGTGCGAAGGAAGCCATCAGTTTAAAGGTGTGTTGAAGAAGCCATTAAGAGGTGTAATTGTAAAGTTTCTCCCATAGTCTTGGTGAAAGGCAAGTGAAGTCAATAACACTTGAAGTACCTCATGGGTGAGATTGTAGTAGTTTCATGTTAATATTATAATGTATTTTGATATTTTAGATTTTTCATCATTCTATCTTATCATAGTCGATGGTATTCTTGTGTTATGTTGTTGTTTTGTTTCCAGATTACATCCACCAAACTAAAGGTCATGCATTAGTAAATAATCATAAAGACGAGGAGTTCCCTGGTGAAGAATTATCATAGTGCTTGGATTGGTGATGACAGAACTCGAGAGAGATCCCCATACTTAAAAACCTAGAAAACCTCTACAACAAAACAAGGTAAAAGAAGGATAGCACAAGAAAATACGTAGGGGAAACAAAAAGAAACCCAAATGGAGAAAAGATAGGAGGAAAAAGAGCTAAAAACCAAAAGAAAGTAAAACCAAAAGTATATCTTGAAAAGGACGCCGAAAAGGACAAGAATGAGATGTCAGAGTGAATGTGTCAGGTAAAAAATAAAAGTAAAAATCCACGTTTATATAGAAATCCTAACATTAATGGTAAAAATTTGATCCGTACGGAGGTAGGTGAGAAGTAATCACTCTTTAAACCTCTGAAGCTCTGAAACCCAAAAACCTGAAATTCTGAAATTCGGGATTTCAAACTTCGTAAAAAATGGGGAAGCAAAGGATAATTTGGCAACTGAAAGTCTGAAACCCAAAACCCAAAAGTCCAAAATTCAGACTTTCGGAGTTTTGGAATTTGAAAAAAATCAAGTGAAAATCCTAAAATGACTCGAAGAAATCCAAAAACCCGAAACCCGAAAATCTGAAATTTTGTACATTCGAGTTTCGGACTTCGGAAGTCCTAGTTGGATTTAAACAAAAGAGCCAAAAAGTTCTGAAATTTTGAAAACCCGAAAGTCTGAAATTTGGACTTTCGTAGTTTGAACTTCAAAAAAATCAAATGCAACTTTGAAACTTAGCTTCAAAATTGCAAAATGGAAAAACCCCTGAAGTCCAAAAATTTGGAATTTTTTCAGACTCTTGCTCTTAGCAAAATTCATTGTGAGAGGGTTCCTTAAAAAACATAGGTTTGACATACATCATTTTTCTAGGTAGGTTAAATGGTTAATAGTTAGTGAATAAATTCCACAGAAAAGATGCAAAGAAAAGTTCGGGAAGCCGCAGAGAAATGCTGGAGAAGCCGTAGAAAAAGTTCGCGGAAGCCGCAGAAAAGCAGCAGATAAATCCACGGAAGCCACGAGAAAAGCCACGAGATAAATCCATGGAAGCCATAAAAAAATTCCACGAAAGCTGCAAAGAAATCCGTGGAAGCTGCGAGAAAAAGTCCGTGGAAGCCGCAGAGAAATCAGCTGAGCCGCAGAGAAATCCGTGGAAGCCGCAGAAAAGTCCGCGAAAGCCGAAAAATCCACAAAATAAATTCCGTGAAAAAATCCACGGAACTAAGTCCATGGAAAAATATGTAGAACTAAAAATGCATAACAAAGCCATAAAAATTCTACGTAACAAAGATCACTGCAGAAAATCCGTGAAATGTTGCGTAAAAACTGGAAAATCCACTGAACAAAGGAAAATGACAGCTTTTCTCTTGAAAACTTCAAATGGACATAGCTTTTGATCCAGTGCTCAAAATTTGACAAACTTTATATCATTGGAAAGGTATAAATGCCCTCTATGCAATGGGAATAATATTTCTTATTTTTACTAAGGTTACATGTGTGAAAAATTATAAAATGTCTCCAGCATGAAAATACACAGTTTAGGGCCCAACCACCGCAATCATAGAAGTATGACACCCCATTTCTTTTTCCAGAAGCTAAAGTACGTATGTAAGATGATTTTTAAGGGTTCACATACCATTTTTAGAAAAATTAATGGTAGTTGTTTGTTGGTGAGAGAATAAATACGAGTTGCACTCTTTATATTTCTCTCATTTCATTTTCTATATATTGTAAACACTTCTCATTTGAGAAGGGAGATATTCTAGGATGTGGGGAAACTCTATAAAATTTGTTTCTCAACACCACTAAGCTAAAAACCCTCTCATGGGCCTTGAAAGTGTATTTGTGCTCCTGTATTTCAACAATGTAATGGACTGTGCATATTCTAAGAGCAATAAAATTGTGTTCGTGGTGTTCTTTCAACCCTTGCATTGTTTTGTTGTATCTCCTTGCCCTTCTATTTTTGTTGTTGTTTTTTTGTGCATGTATGTCTCATTTACAGTGAAAGATGTTGTGTTTCATGGAGATTTAGTGGTAAATGAATATTTGGGTCTGTGTCACATTGGTCTGGCCTCTCTCAACTCCATTTTCTTTCTATATTCTCCCTCAATAGGATATTTCACCCCCTTTTATTGGTGTTATCACCTTTGTAGTGTAGGATTTCTTAATTTCCATGATCTCTCTCTCTCCTTGGTCCCTTAGAATTGTTAGATTAGGAGTAGATAGTCACATTTCCTTCCTTAGGAGTAATTTAGTGTTAGGATTAGGTAGAGGAACCAACCTTCTCTGGAGGTCTATCTCAAGTAGCAAGTCCCACAACTTGAGAGATGGTCCAATGTTACCAAAAAATATCGGTTTCTCATTCACACGGGCATAAAAATCGAGAGGGTGTTGTTTTTTGGTGATAACAGCTTCGACATGCCAAGTGGGACAAGTTTGAAGCACCTTACCACTTCATTTCATCAAGTTGATGTGTTATTAGTGAGATTCAACCTATGGAGGCACATGCAAAGCACATCCGGCAACTCCATCGATCGCAACTGTGTCTCGAAGTTGAAGACCTTATTTCCATTCATTTTTATTCATTTTCCATCCAATCTTCTTTCCATCTCTTCCATCCTTTTCCATTCCATGAGGTTGTGCAATCATGACTTCATTTCCATCATGGAATTCACATTTGCAGTAGCAATGCCATTCAAATCCACCTCCAACATGCTTTACAACTCCTTCAAATCAGCATTTTGAACAAATTCAAGATCAACATGCATACCCATATGAGCAGCAGTGCCAAAATTAGTTTGGCTATGGATCTTCCCAAGAGCAGGGGTATGCATACAATGAAGAAAATCAAATGCAAGATGCTGGTATTTTGGACAAGATCCAAAAAATGGAGATTGGCATGGTGAAATCTAGGGCTCAAGCACAAATGAAAGCATTTGGAATTGGTTGTGAAGCACCTTGTCCATGGGTGGGACCTTTTCCAAGGCATTATAGCCCTCAAGAGAAGGTGGACTTCATGGTTGAAATACTGCCTCAATTTGCACAATGGATTGAGGAGATAGAAGCATATGAGAAAAGTATGAATCAACCTTGTCAATTGGTAAGAAATTTAACAACTCCTTGTCTTTCTTTTTCACCTTCTCAAGCTTTACCATTTTAGCAATGTCAAGTTTCAAACTTCCCATCCGATGTTCCAAAAGTTGATTCCATTTCTCCATCTCCTAGCCCCCATCCCATCTCAACTTCTCTTCTCTATTCTCTTCCAAATCCAAATCCCCTCCACAAGAGCTAAAATAATTCCTTCCCCCACAAAAACAAGAAGTTTCATCCCTACCACCACCACCAACAAATGCACAAATGATTGAATCGCATCTATTTCTCCTCTTGCCCTCTCAATTCCATGTAGGGAAGTAGAAATTACAAAAATTAGTCATGAATGATAGCAAGAAGAAGGAATGATTGAGAGCTTAGTAATCTTGGCTCTTAGATATGGGATTGAGAAAATTCCTTTGCTGGTGAAGCCTACAAAGGAGGACAAAGATGAAGAGTCAATGGTGGTTAGGACTGATTTTGTTGCAGTAGAAGAAGAGCAAAGAAAAGGAGTAGATCAGCAATCGGTTTTCTCGGGATGTAGTGTCTATGTTGGCACTTTGTTTGAAAATAATGCTGATCCAACTGAAGTTTCACAATTAGCCATGGAAGGAGAGAAACAACTAGCTCAAAATCCCATTTTTGAGGGGCAAATGGATGAGATCAAGTCAGGTTTTTGCAACAGCGAAAGAAGTAAGCATAATTGATACATTTTTGCTCTCATTTGAAGGGGCTGATTTGATCAATGAATCCATGATGGAGGAAAGCTCTAAAAGAGATATTTCAGTCCCAACTTATCCTCTAGAGCAGAATATTGAAGAGCTTGATTTGTCAAAATTCATGCTAGAAGAAGAGGTCATTCAAGAGAAAGATTGTCTTCAAGAAACAGATGAAGGAGAAGTAGCTTCAAATCTGAAAGAAGAGGAGTACATTCTAGTTATAGAGGAGAGAAATGCAGATCCAAAGGCTTCAAACATAGAGTAGGCCATAGGAGAACCTTTAGTTCTTCCTTCTAATTCATTATGTTTAAGCTCCAATATTGAAGAGGAGTTTGATTTTTCAAACCTCATCTCTGAGAATGAAGATAACCATGGTGATCAAGTTGCAAATTAAAAGAACACCATGAAAAAGCTTCAAGATTTGCAGCAGGGACGATAATGAGGTAGTTTATCTATCTAATTTGGAGGATTGTTTTGATGGAGAGGAACTAGTTGAAATCACATTTCTTTATCCTTCATCATCCATCTTCCAAACACAAGAACCTCGCTACCATGAAGGAGAGCATTCATTTTACAGCACTTTTTGTATTTTATAACAAATTTTGGAATCAAGGTTGAAAGATATTAATCTTCCATATTCTTCATTGGAGGAAGGAGAGAAAGAGTAGGAGAACTTCATAACTTCTTCCACACCATCCATTCAAGAAGGTCGATAAGAAAAATCCATTCTTGGAGTTAGAAATCGAGAGAAATAGGAATATCAAATGGATCATACCATGCCCTATCAGTACTTGGCTTCATTGGAGCCAAGGGGAAGCTAAAACCATTCATGCTTGCTTCTAAGCATGAGGATGTGCTACAAAGTACAAAGGATCAGCTGCCATACCTCTTCAATCCAAATGCGGAGCAACTAAAAGAGGTATTCAATTTTTTTTCAGTTGACACCTTACTAATTTGGGTAGAAGAATAGCTTCTTGTTAATTTTCCACTCATCCAACCAGCCATGATTAGCTCCAAATCATTTGAGTGGATTCCCATTATGAATAAAGGAATCTATTTTGCACAACTAGTTGCAGGATTTGTTTGAGTTCACCTTTGCTTCCAATTAAAGTAGAGTAGGTAGGTTTGCTTTTAGTAGAATAAGTGCTTTTGTACACTCTGCATATCCCACTTAGGGTATGTATAATTTTTAGTCTATACATAGTTTTGGTGCCACTTTATTGCTTTTGCATAGTCCATTGGAGGTAGCGTTTGGTGAGATCAGCTCCAGTTCCAGTAATGTTTCAAGTGGCTCAGGGACCAGATTTTAGAGATTCAGATCAGAATTGTGTTTATCAGGCTTGACTCCATGCCCAATGGATACTTTATGGCCACTGATCACTTGATCTAGCAAGCAGATGTCCTCGTGAGTCACCAAATTGTTATCCATTTTTACCCCCTTTGGTAAAATGGACAACAAGAGAAAACTGAACTTGGGCAGTTGATAGAGCTTCATGGTTAAGCCTGGGTTTTTCAGAGGGAAATGAGTTCATTTCTCGGCCAAATTTGAGAAAATTGAGTAAAATCAAGAAAATGTGGTTTTAAGGCACTCTACTTCATTTTTCTAACTCCCCAATCCAAGAAAATTCTAAGGAGTTAGTGAATAAATTCCACGTAAAAAAGTCCGAAAGAAACATCCGTGAAAGCCGCAGAAAAAACAACGGAGAAATCTATGGAAGCCACAGAAAAATTCTTTGGAAGCCGCAGAGAAATCCATGGAAGCCACGTGAAAAATTCCATGGAAGCCGTAGAAAATCCTCGAGAAAGCCACGGAAGCCGCAGAAAAAGTCCAAAGAAGCCACAGAAAAGCCGCGAGAGAAATCCGTGGAAGTCTGAAAAGGTCCGGAAAGCCACAGAATAAATTCCGCAAAAAAAATCTACGAACTAAGTCCATGGAAAAATATGTAGAACTAAATCCGTAGAACAAAGCCATAAAAATTTCCGCAGAAAATCTGTGAAATGTTGCAGAAAACTAGAAAATCATGAACAAAGGAAAATGACAGTTTTTCGCGTGAAAACTTTGAATGGGCATAACTTTTGATCCAGTGCTCAAAATTTGACAAACTTTATATCATTGGAAAGGTATAAATGCCATCTATGCAATGGGAATAATATTTCTTAGTTTCACTAAGGTTACATGTGCAAAAAAATTAGAAAATATCTCCAGCATGGAAATACATAGTTCAGGGCCCAACCACCGCAATCAATGAAGTATGACACCCCATTTCTTCTTCCAGAAGCTAAAGTACATATGTAAGATGATTTTTAAGGGTTCCCATACCATTTTTAGACCATTTAATGGTAGTTGTTTGTTGGTGAGAGAAGAAATACGAGTTTCACTCTTTCTCTTTCTCTCATTCATTTTCTATATATTGTAAACACTTCTCATTTGAGAAGGGAGATATTCTAGGATGTAGGGAAATTATGTAAAATTTGTTTCTCAACACCACTGAGCTAAAAACCCTCTCATGGGCCTAGAAAGTTTATTTGTGCCTCTATTTCAACAATGTAATGGAATGTGCATATTCTAAGAGCAATAAAATTGTGTTTGTGGTGTTCTTTCAACCCTTCCATTGTTCTATTGTATTTCCTTGTCCTTATATTTTTTTGTTGTTTCTTTATGCATGTATGTCTCATTTACAGGTGCAAGATGTTGTGTTTCATGGAGATTCAGTGGTAAATGAATATTTGGGTTTGTGTCACATTGGTCTGGCCTCTCTCAACTCCATTTTCTTTCTGTATTCTCCCTCAATAGGATATTTTACCCCATTTTCTTGGTGTTATCACCTCTGTAGTGTAGGATTTCTTAATTTTCATGCTCTCTCTCTCTCCTTGGTCCCTTGGAATTGTTATATTAGGAGTAGATAGTCACATTTCCTTCCTTAGGAGTAGTTTAGTGTTAGGATTAGGTAGAGGAACCAACCTTCTCTGGAGGTCCATCTCAAGTAGCAAGTCCCACAACTTGAGAGATGGTCCAATGTTACCCAAAAACACCGGTTTCTCATTCACACGGCATGAAAAATTGGAGGGTGTTGTTTTTTGGTGATAACACTTCCTATGGTTGCAAAACCGTAGCATGTATTTGGACTGTGTTCTATATGTGAAAATTGTTTTTGTGTTATGGAAGTCTATTTGTTGCCATGAGTTGATATACATTTCTTATTTCTTTATGGTTGGGACTTGGGGCCAATGAGGAGGACGGCTTCTCCTATTCATTGGAATTCTTGGTTGGGTAGAGAGCATTGCCTCTCCTCCTTTTTAATTGTGATCAAAAGATATATGGTGGATATTCTTGTTGTTGTTCTGGAGCTGAGGATGAAGACAAATTTTTCAATTTCTCCTTAGGTTCCTTATTGTGAAATTCCCCACTTCAAGTGGATGGCATTATAATATTATTTGTGGTGGAAAGTTTCTATGTTTTGGAAATGGAACCTACATTTGAATGTGAGAGATGTATATTCTATAAGTTGTATTTGATGAGTGAAAAGGAAGTTGTAAAAGAATTATTGGAGTTCAATAGAAGTTGTTTTAGTTACCACAAATGATATGGTTTTCATTTGAAATATGTGTTTGAAATATATTATGAAATCTTTGTTTGAAAATTGAAAAAGAAATACATATGAAGAAATATTACATTTCTCTATTTCATTTGAAATGCATGTTTTGAAAGTAGAACTATATTTTGGGTTTTCACACATGGATTGAAGTAAAGTTAAACTTTGTAAATTAGATTTGAATGAATTTAAATATTTAGAGGATGATAACGAAAATTAGATCCATTCAAATTTTAAGTATGATTTCTATTTGGATTCACTGTAAAACTGCAAATATTTATCAGAAAAATTTACAGAGTACTCTACAACTTGAAAGACAAATTGAAATAATAATGTAAGATAAGGAAGATCAAAATGATTTTCAAATAGTTTAATTGCTCAAGAAAATTTATCAGACTTCAATTAATCAAACTTAGGACAAAAAAACTCAGACGTTTTGCAATAAAAGGGGGAACTCATTTTGAAACTCAATCCATCAATTAAACCCTGCAAAATCCATTTGTTGACATTTTTTACATCCTATGCAAAAAAGGTCAACTCAAAAATTTTAAGTTTATTAGATTGGTCGAGTTACGAGTTTGTCTATGTTTGGGATAGCCATCTCATAAAAATATGTATTTTTAATTGTTTGGTTTTGGATAGTTGGAATTCATTTTAGATTAAAATTACAACTTGGGTCCAGCTAAACCTCATAGATGTAGCCATTCCATTTGAAACCCTAGTCATAACTGTGCAACATCCATAAATAACCACTGCAGGGCCCTGGGGAAGGGAGGAAGGGCACCATGTATCAGATATGCAGTTCTGAAAGCTACAGACATGTTGTACCTTTAAAGGACAGGGTGCACAATAAATTTTAGTCATCCAATGAACATCAAAACGTACATTTGATTTTAATTTATTTCCATGATTAACTTAATTATTTAAGTTTTTGAGTGTACAAGTTCATTATTATCTATTCAAATGAAAGAAAGTACAGAAAGGAAAGATATACATCTCATTACACGAAAAATAGTTCATCTATTCATATGGAATAAAAGTACAGTGAACCCACACAAGTCCGTGGAAATAACTCAAATCAAGTGCATGCAATGAAAGGACATATACGTAAATTTGTGAACAAAGAAAGGATGAAATCCATCATTGCTTGGATTTTCATCAGTTTGGGTTTAGTTTGTCCTCACTACCCCTCTCCACCATATTCATCAATTGTTGCATTGTACCTGAGAAGGGAAATAAAGGATCATCAAGGCTCCAGATTTCATGCTTCTTGTATTCAAAACTTTGAGTAGGTGTGCTTTCAAATAATGAACTTGAAATCAATACAGAATGAATAAAGAAGCATTTACACAATATACAATTCGGGACTAGTGACAAAGAAGGACCTAACAACATTGTTCATCTTCCTTTCTCATTCCAAGTAAGTAAAGACACAGTTATGTTGATGAAAAGAAAAGTTAAGAGCTTGAAGTTTAAAAGGTACAATCAATTGTAGCAGATAGGAACAAGTTCGAATATCATCATCTCGAAAGCATAAATGGAACTCAAGTTTTCTGCATCATTTATTAAGATCAAAAGTATGCATTTTCATTATAAACTAAATTAGACTATGTAAGGTTACATTTTATAAGTAAAAAAACTTATGATGGAAAGAGCATTGCTTGATTCAATTTTTTCTCACAAAATGACTAAGGAATTACATATTTCACAACCAAAATCAAGTAGCAAATGGCACATCAAAAATAATGGTGAAATAATACAAACTCCAGAGGAACTTTATATTCTAAATTTCAGGAGTCCAAGCCATAATGCTTTGTAAAATCCTCAATTGTTTTGAAAGAAACATGATTGAAACATTTCAACTCAGAAACATTTATATAGATTCAAGAATATTAAAGACTTACATCTCGAAGTACAGTCTTAAAGTACAAAGATCATGATACAGTGTAGAGTATATGAAGATCAAAATACCTAGAAGCTCACAAGAAACGATATAGAAGAATCATGTAGATGAAGTTGAGTTCGAACCCAATAATTTTTTCTACAAAATTTTCAGTCAAAGAAAAGAAAACATAAAAAACCATGAAAGATTCCCAAATCCAATGCAAATCTCCATGGCGATAGAGTAGTATTACCACCGTAGAGGGATGAAACAAAAACAAAAACATATACTAATGGATTTTTATTTTACAAACCCTCTTCCCTGAGTAATGCTTGAAATAAGAAGCATACGCATGCTCTGAAGTACAAATAGAGGGTCTGAGGTGTTTACAAAGTTCCCAGGTGGAGCAACTATCATGCAAAAATCTACAAATGAAAGGCGATACAACAAAGTACAACACTTAACAACATCATAAAATTTTCAGCTATAGTTTCGGTATTTTTCAAGAAAATCATATCTATTTATTTGTTATTATCATTCATTTTATGAGCAGCGGACCTATTTTTTATATTTTCACTATTTTATAAGGTCCTGCAGCCATGAACCCTCATTTTCAGCAGTATTATTAGCCAATCCAGCAACCCTTTTATCTAATTTCCCCTTCAGACCAGTTTCATAACCCCTATCAGAATGAATATCCTTATGACCCAAACCTTAGAAACCAATATGATTGTCAATTTGATTCTCATTATGTTCTTCAAGGTCAAAGTTATCTAAAGGGTTAAGTTGAATGTGAAAGGCAAAGAGATCTTGAAATTGAGCTTAATGAACTTAAGCAATCATTTTTAGCTGTCAACGAACTATACGAGAAATCATTAGTAGTGAAAACTAATAGGCATCAAGTTATGGAACCCTATCAAAAGATTTTCCCACTTACCTTCCCTATTAGAATTCAATGCCTATATGTTCCCCTTGTCAGCCAAAGAAACCCATTCATCAAATTTTAAATTATCAGGCTGCTGCAATTCCTACTTTTCCTACCCCGCAATCATGCATTGAACCCAAAATAAAGTGTCCAAATTGGCGTGCTAGATGCTGTCCTAAAAATAGAGTTTGTACCCCAGCCTCTCTTTAAAGAATTTCCAGTTAAGGCTGAGATTAGTCCCACTCCTCCTTTACTCATACTTCCAATCTAGGAAAAAGAGGATCATAATATCATTCAGGAGGGACAACCAGCTGAAGAAAACAATAGGTTGGAGTTTTTACAGAACATAGAGCAATGGGCTTCTAAATTTTAGTTTGATCATACTCCAGAATTAGAGGAGAAACCCATTCAAAAGGTACAGTCTAATTTTTCAGCAGATCTAAATCAAATTAGGGATGATCAATAGTCTTTGTGTTCCAAGAATAGCATGCATGAAAGCACCATACTCATACAAACTACTAATTCATTCTAGTTGATAGAACCTGAAGGAAATTTGCAAATAATTTCCGAAGATAAATCAGTTGATCTAAGGAACGAGCACTTGGTTTGTAGCTTATTAGTTTCCATGGTTGATGACAAAAAAGAAACAAATTAGTTTCAGAATAATCATGATCAAATAGTTGAGTGTGAAGACCCTCATTGTGATGTATGCATGGAGATAGTTGTATTATTAGGGACTTGTAGTGTTTCACAAGGACTATTAGATGGTACAGTACAGTATTCGAGAGTAGTTATTTTTATTGAGGAGGAGACAAAATGTTCAGAGAACATTGTAAGAAGGTATAGAGTGAAAAAAATTGAAATGCTTTACTAAAATGTCAGTCTTGGTAGTAGTGGATCAATAGATTGAAAAGGATGAACAACAATTTGAAGACTCTAAAAATATTTTCAAACAGTTTAAAGAAGGAGAACAACCTTCTCATCATCTTCACGATGTTATGATTGATGATATACAACAACTTGAAGAGGCTGAAATTTTTTTAGATTGGTTTCAGATTGTCGAAAGGAATATACAATAGTTTATAGAGGTAGATCAGTTCTCAGAAAAGATCCTTCAAAACAACTTCAGAAAGAACCCGTGATCAAAAATAAGGTTCATTTTTCAATACAAGACAAGAAGATTAGATTTTCAGCTATTTGGAGGCCATGTCCTATTCGGTATCTCATTGGTTCACAACATGCCACGGAATACCATAGAATTCATGCTCGTATCGAGCCTAAGAATGAGTGTCAGATACTCAACAATTAGTTCCAAAGCCCTTTAGAATAGTTTTCAGATCAATTAGAAAGATTCTTTGTGTTTTGGGCTAAGTTTTGGAACAAATTCAAGGTACACATCTCATTTTCAGTTTTGTCATGCTACTTGTTTTGCAAGTTGAATTCATCATCTCGGTTCTAGAGAAAAGGAAGCTATTTTTCACTTCCTATCTTAGGTTTTATTTAGCCTTGATTTGCTAGGGTTAGAATAGGGTAGATTAGGATTTCCCTTTCAATAAGTGCATTTCATGTGCATTGCATTTTTCAATTCAATAAGTGCATTCTTGCACATGTGATCTGTTCACTAGATCCTTTCCGTTTGGGTGTGTTTTCGGAAAAGGAAAGTTTTGGTTGTATCCATTTGACTCCATGCCCAATGGACAAGAGCAAGGCACTAGTCTACAAGCTAGCACGGTATTTTCCCCATGATTGCTAGAATTGTTGACATTTTTGCACCCTATGTGAAAAATGTCAACTCAAAACTTTTAAGTTTCTCAGATTGGTCAAGTTATGAGTTTGGCTATGTTTGGGACAGCCATCTCGGAAAAAGATATATTTTTTAATTGTTTGGTTTTGGATAGTTGGAAGTCATTTTGGATTAAAATTACAACTTGGGTATAGTTAAAGAATGTCATGCCTCATAGATGTAACCATTCCATTTGAAACCCTCATCAAAGAATGTGCAACAACCATAAAAAACCATTGTAGGGCCTTGAGGAAGGTAGGAAGGGCACCATGTATCATATATGAAGTTCTGAAAGCTGCGGAGACAAGTTGTAGCTTTGAAGGATAGGGTGCTATAATAAATTTCATTCATCCAATGAACATCAAAAGGTACATTTGATTTTAATTTATTTCCATGATTAAGTGAATTATTTAAGTGTTTTGAGTGTACAAGTTCATTATTATCCATTCAAATGAAAGAAAGTAAAAAAGAAAGATATACATCTCATTACATGAAAATAGTTCATCTATTCATATGGAATAAAAGTACAGTGAACCCACACAAGCCATGGAAATAATTCTAAAATCAAGTCCATACAATGAAAGGACATATACGTAAATTTGTCAACAAAGAAAGGATGAAATCCATCATTGCTTGGATTTTCATCAGTTTGGGTTGAATTTTTCCTCACTTCCCCTCTCCACCATCTTCACTAGTTGTTGCATTGTACCTGAAAAGGGAAATAAAGGATCATCAAGGCTCTAGATTTCATGCTTGTTGTATTCACAACTTTGAGTAGGTGTGCTTTCAAATAATGAGCTTGAAATCAATATAGAATGAATAAAGAAGCATTTACACAATATACAAGAGTCGAGACCAACAAAAAAAAAGGACCTAACAACATTTTCATCTTCCTTTCTCATTCCAAGTAAGTAAAGACATGTTATGCCGATGAAAATAAAATTTAAAAGATTGAATTTTAAAAGGTACAATCAATTGCAGTAGATAGGAACAAGTACATAATATCATCATCTGAAAGCAGAAATGGAACTCAAATTTTCTGCATCATTTATTAAGATCAAAAGTATGCATTTTCATTATAAACTGAAATGGACTATGTAAGGTTACATTTATGAAGTAAAACAACTTATGATGGAAAGAGCATTGCTTCAATTCAATTTTTTCTCACAAAATGACTAAGGAATTATAGAGTTCACAACCAAAATCAGGTAGCAAATGGCACAATCAAAAAAGAATGGTAAAATAAGACAAACTCCAGAGGAACTTTATATTCCATATTTTAGGAATCCAAGCCATAATGCTTTGCAAAATCCTCAATTGTTTTGAAAGAAACATGATTGAAACATTTCAACTTAGAAACATTGATACAGATTCAAGAATATTAAAGACTTACATCTCAAAGTACATTCTTAAAGTACAAAGATCATGATACAATACAGAGTATATGAAAATAAAAATACCCAAAAGCTCACAAGAAATGATATAGAAGAATCATGCAGATGAAGTTGAGTTCGAACCCACTAAGTTTTTCTACAAAATTTTCAGTCAAAGAAAAGAAAACAATGAAAGATGCCCATATCTAATGAAAATCTCCATGGTGATAGAGAAGAGATTACCAACCGTAGAGGATGAAACAAAAACAGAAACATATACTAATGGAGTTTCATTTTACAAACCCTCTACACTCACTAATGCTTGAAATCGGAGCATGTGCATACTTTTAAGTACAAATAGAGGGTCTAAGGTATTTACAAATTTCGTGTGTGGAGTAAGTAACTATCATGCAACAAAATCTACAAAAAAGGAAAATACAACAAAGTGAAACAAAATTTTGAATTGTACATTCATCACACTTGATTACAGTGAAAATAAAACCCAATTATCACTTCATATCAGACAATGACATAATGTTCAAAGGATATGGCTCTCAGACATGGCCGAACTCATTTATAAGCATGGAAATAGAGCACTAAAGAACTCTTAAAATGGATCAAACACAAGATTCAAACTCAATGAGTACAAGGTCAGATCGAATCGAGTAGTGCAAGGTATAAAAGAATGTGAAGTGATTTTCACTAATACGTCCATATCAAATGTTCCCATAAGCCAAAGCGATAAACCCTACCAGGAAAAATAATACGTAAAACACCTCAAAATGGCAACATGATGGATCAAAAATTAAACAAAGTTCCAGAGGCCATTAAAATCTTCAAAGCAGATTACAAAATCAAAAGAAAATGAACAAGTTCGAAAACCAGAGATCTCAAAAACATCTAGATCTAGAATTGAAGACAAAATATGCACAAACAGAGAAAACCCTTCATCAATGAAGCTTCATATTTATCATTTAGAATAGAAATAACAATACCCATTTCTATTTAAGGTAAATATAGAAGATATGGTGTTGTTTTTGAATTGAAAAACAAGAGATCTCAAAAAATGACAGACAAAGGATTACCCAGGAGAGCTCGAGTCCAAAACATGCTTACCTTGTCAAAAGTAAAATGTTCTAGTAAGTATCAAGACAACCCATCATCAAGTAGTGAAGCTTCGAGTTCTTATCAATGGCGGCCAAGAGATCACACAGAGGGCTTTAGACCAGAAGATCGCAGAAAGCTCAAAGAATGGAAAAGAAAATGCTCAGAACAATCTCCATGAACAACTATGGTCGTGGAACAAAATAAAGCAAGGGTCGAGCATACTCAAAACCCTCCAGGCTGAACCCCAATAGAATGCAAACTTCATGCTAAAAATGTAGAGAACTCAAATTTGTAAAGAAGAGCCCCAAATCTTCACGATGGCACCCATTCATTACCGGAATCTCTCAAAGTTCATAAAGATGAAAATATAGAAGGATTTTTCTTTACATAGGTAAAACCCTTAAGAAACGAGCTTCAGAGTAGAAAATACAATGTGTAGAACCCAAAAAGGTTAAAAATCATAGAAGAATTAGATATATGCTTGTAAAGTTCACTGTAGAGACTGAAAAAGGAACTTGAATCGAGCTCAAAAGCTTCAACAATGGTAGTTGTGCAAAAACAATTTCCAAGGCTTCACCAAGAGAGAAAGAGCAAAAATGGAATGATCATTAGGGTTTGAGTTACTTTTACCACACGAGCTCAAGAAGTGAGTTAACGAAACTTAACCATGGTCAAAGAGCCAACTACCAAGCTACAGATTCATGGTGGAGATGATCAAGGTACATTCAATCAATGATCAAGAAGCATTCATAATCAATGTTAACTCAACCAAACTCAACCAAACCATGGTCAAAAGGTATGTACATGTCAAAGCCACAAAAACCCTAACTCCACTTGGTT
Source organism: Taxus wallichiana var. yunnanensis (assembly GCA_018340775.1). Classification (NCBI taxonomy): domain Eukaryota; kingdom Viridiplantae; phylum Streptophyta; class Pinopsida; order Cupressales; family Taxaceae; genus Taxus; species Taxus wallichiana. Next base: position 764,026,960 of record CM031243.1, read on the forward strand.
AGTCTCGAAAAGAGACACCTTGAAAAGCTGTATGCCATCATGTATAGGAGGGGAAAAATTAATTTAAATTATTATTTTTAACACCATAGTATACGAAATGATCTGAGTCAAATTCAGAAGAAGGCCTCATAAATTTGTGCCATGTAAAACAAGCTAAATGATTATTTAATCATAATATGTGTAGGAGGAGTCCATGTTAGGATAAGACTATACTGAAGTGCATGGTCAACATTATTTGACCCCTGATCTATTATTACCACCTTAGTCATGATGGAATATTATTCACATGCACAAGTCAGAGAAGACAAGGAATATGTTTGACATGTAATCATGAAGGGGCTAATGATAAAATTGAAATATTTTACCTTGAAAATTGGCTAAATACCTCATACCCTTAAAGTGGTCAACATCAAAGGTGGTTCTCATATGGGAGCTTAAAACAAAGGTATTATTTTTCTTACAGAGGTTGAAATTTCACATGTGACCATAAGAGGACAAAATTATGCATGGAGATGTCAACATCAGAGCCTAAGCTTGGAGGTGGTCCCCATCAAGTGGATGCATGGGTGATTATTTTTGCAAGTATTGCAGATTAATGGAATTTATTTTTCTCACTCACAGGGAGATGATTTCTTGCATGCCTTCACAAAAGGACAGAATAGATAAGAAGACAAATTTGCATGCACCTAGAAGGAGACTTTCTCATCAAGCAAGGTTTATTATTAGCAAATTATTCACCCATGCTTTTCTTAAAAATATAAAAGTCAACTTCAGTTTGATTGTATGTAATCAAAGGCTATTAATGCCTCTTTGTACTAGTTTGCTTTATTTTATTCCTTTATTTAATAATAAATAAAGGATAAAAATAGGATGCATGGGTGAGTATAGCCTTAGTCTATTTTTAGGAAGGGTGGGTGAATCAATTTTGCTATATATTGTGTGCCTTGGAAAAGCACAAAGAGGAATTTTTAGATACATGAGTGCTGAAGCAATTTTCTGCCAGTTTTTCCCTTTGAATGTGAAGTATTTTCTACCTTTCCAATTATTTGCAGTCTTGTGTATGTTTTCCATTAATCTTTTGAATGTTGAATTCCCTAATTAATCATCTTACCTTGTTGCAAATTCAGTAATCTCTGCATGATATTAATGTGTATGTGTAACTTAGCAGTATTTTTGTGATTCTATCCCTCCATACATCAAAGTGTTTATTGTTAATTATCTTCAGAAATTTGTCTTCTGTGCATCGAAGTTCATTCCATATCAATTGTGTATGTACTCACCAAAGACCTCATACAAGTTTGGTGTATCACCTTAGTTTTAATTCATTTTTTATAGTCATATTTTACCCTTAAACCCCATAAATCAATTTAGGATACATCAAAGCTTAGAACACCTACATCCATCTCTCTATAGGGTGCACTTTCGAAAGATAACACTATCCTAATATTTCCAATTGTAATCCTCCATGTCGGTTTGTCATGTTGAGGAAGAAAGAATGGTGGATTGAATTAATTTTGTTAAGTAAAAAACGTCTAATTCACTTTTTTAATAGCAGGAAAGACGTTTTCTTAAAATTCACACAACTAATTTATCAAAAATGAATTTTGAAGATTTCTATGTAAAGAGGAGTTTGAGACCTTTCCTAAAATTACTCATTTTCCCAAATCCAAGCTTCCAGTTGAAAGTTATGGCCTTTTGAAGTTTTTACTTTGCTTAGTTTGAAAATAAAAGAGGGAAATTTTTGTAAATCGAGACCCGTGGGCCCGAAAATTACTTAGGGTACTTTTTCGAAAAAAGGAAAAAAATTCACAAATTCCTCCATGGCCCCGTAGCTCGGCCAATTGGATTTTGGGAAAATTCCTCTGTTGGTTCGTAGGCCCGCATCTTCAGAATTTACCTTTTTGAAAAAGGGTGAAAAATCTTAAGTCTCCCCACCAGTCCGCTTCCCCGCCTGTCAATGTGGGTCTAACACGTGGCTTCTTCAGCCATTGGTAGAGGCACGGGTTATTTTTAACCTTTACGTCTTTTAATGTAAATGATAATATTTCTAAGTTTTCCCCGCTGGTCTGCTCCCCGGCTAGAAACTTTGGGCATGAGACGTAGCATCCCTAGGCGTCGGCGGAGGTGCGAGGATTTTTGAACATTTTTTCCCTTTCAAACAAAAAAATTTAAAATCTAAATCACCTCTGATGACCCACCTTCCCATGTGGGCTTAACAACGTGCCACATGCCCCTTGTGGATTCAGAAATTTTTCTTCCATAGGCCCACACCCGCCTTTGGGAAAATTTTCTTCCCCACGCCCGCTTTTGGGAAAATTTTCCTCCCCAAGCCCACCAGCCTGTAACTTAAGAAATATGAGGAGTTAGGAGGATTTGTGTATATCATTAGAAAGGTGAAGAAATTTCCTATCTAATGGAATGTTTTTAGGAAACCTTAAGTGCGTTAATTATGTGAAAAGTTAGGTTGAAGTGCGAACAAGAGTGTGAGTTGGGTAAATGGGAAATTACACCTTTTTAACTTACATGTGTAACTCTAAAGCATGGGTTGACCTTTTAAGGGGTCACGTTAAGGGATAAGAGAATGTTTTCTATCCCATGTAAATAAGAACCTTGGTTATTTTTTAGACCTAGTGAAATTAAAAACCTTGGGAATTTAATTGCTTGGGCCCCTTTGACCCTCTAAAATTAATTAAGGAACATTTAAAAATAGTGTTAATTTAATTATTTACTAAATTAACACCTAAGAGAAATTTAACTATATTGGATTAAATTACACTCATTAATTTTGTGATGTGGTTTTAATATTCATTATAACAGAAAAAAATTTATTTATTAATTATAATTGACTTTGAATCTATGTTGTGACAATCTGTTGCTTAAAGCCCAGGTAGTGGTCACACTTTTCAAAAAAAAAAATTCCATAATTTTTTTCCCATCTAAACCTAGGTTGTTCTTGGGTCTCGAGTGGTCGTTTTAGTGGTCATTAAACTTGGTATCAAAGCCATGGGTTCAAACCTTGGACCCTTGGGCACACTAGAAAACTTGAGACATGAACACTAAACCTAGTACAATATCAAACCTAGCACACTTTTAAACCTAGAAAACAACTTTGTTTGAAAATTGCATATTTTAGTAAACATGGAAAACTGAATAGAACCTAGAATAATGAACTAACTCTCACATTTTTCTATACAGAGGTGCGGACAAGACAAGAGGTCCTTTCACATAGACCTATACTTACCACCTCCGTCATCATACAGTAAAGCACCATCCTACCATAGATTTTACAGATGCTTCAGGATGTTAATGCCACTTTACGCGGAGGATCCGTAGGAGGACATGTAGCCAAACATGATAAGGTGACATCCATTGAGGATCATGCATATCCTTGACATTGTGAGGATAATAGAGGAGAGAACTCCCATCTGGAGTCAGCTAGAGTAGAGTTTCCGTAGAGGGGACAGGGAGACCGGGTTTTAGGACACAGGGATAGGTCTCAGAGCCCTAGGCTTAGATATGAGCATGTAGAGAGGCCTAGGGGTCGCCAAACTATAGTTTTAGACCATAGTAGGGAGATCCTGAAGCTACGACCATCTCATTATTCTAGTGACATATGTGGATTTCAGGAAGAGGCCTGGTTGGTGAGCTTGAGCGGGTGCTTCAAGCTCTACACTTTTTCTAGCAACACGAAGGCTTGTGTTATAATCCATCTTCTAAGGGATGGAGTAGGTGTTTGGTGGAGGACTAAGGAGTAAAAGCTCCATGTTGATTCAAATACGGTTTACAGGGAGCTCTTTGAGGAGTGGTTCGGGAGCGAGGTTCTTATCTCGGAGGTTCATTCAAAGATAAGAGCTTGACGAGAGGCCTAAGAAGGTATCAAAGCTTCTTTTGGTTTCTTGACTAGTGCATTATTATCTAATTCTTCATTTGTCACAACAGAACCTTTCTTTTCCTCAAGAACCTTATTAGGATCCTTTTGAGCACTTTGAATAGCTTATCCCTTCTTCTTGTATTTTTGAGCTTATTACTAGGATCCATGAGTCACTGTATTTAACTTTACTTCACCACATAACCTTAAAATGTGCCTTATCTTGTGGAATCTAAATCTTTCCAATTTCCTTCCTTTTCACACAAATGCCATGTGTCCATATTCATTACAAGCATAGAAATAGCCATTGAATTTTCTTACATGCCTCCTTATGTTTGATGGCTAATTTTTGCAATACTTTTCTAGATGTCCTTTCCTATGATAGCGATACAATTCTTCTTTGAATCTTTGTCCTACTTTTTCACTTCCTTCTTTCCTTCGAGAGAGACATTTTTAGTTTCTTTTTTAGAATCTTCTCTCTTTTCAACATTAGGATTACACATACTATCCCTATGTCCATAAGCACCACACTTGTAGAAATTACCATGAAAAGAAACATACCTATATGCATTTAGCTGCTTGATAGATGATCTTCCATGAGATGAAAGCTTTAAACTATCTCCTTGCTTGACTACATTTTTCCATTTGATCCTTGACTTGATTCACCTTCATTTTTCTCTATACTGCATGAATCTTCTATGAAACCTAGACCTGTTCTATCACCATATGCCTTTTGTTTTCCTAACATCTTATTCAAATTTTCTGAGCTCTCTTGAAAATATAATACCTTACTTTTCCTTAACTCTTTCTTTAGGTATTCTTTCTTAGCTAGGGCTTCCTTGATTGGATTTTGTATACACTTGGTTATTTCCTCATATGATTCGACCAATTTTTCATCTTCTCTTTACAAAAATTTACTCCCGTTTTACATAATAAATATCTCACATCCTTTTCACCAAATATCTACGTCTAGCTTGTTAAAGCTTCTTCTAAGGGCCTGATCTAATACCAATTGTTAGAAATGACAAAATATTGATAGGGGAGAGGGGTGAATCAATCCTATAATGAAAACATTCATTTTTGTATTTAAAATAATTAGTATACATCCTCATAAATCACATACATTAGTGCTTGATCACAATTTGATATAGTCTATCATGACATGTACACATGAAAAGAACACAAAACATACTTAGAGCCTTTCTTTATTTATATTCAAAACATATCATACTGATTTTATCCACATCAACAGTCTATAATATAAAATCAAAATCCCAAGAATCCTATCCTGACATCAATATTCTTTGACAAAATATTTCAACTAAAAGCCTACTAGGATGCTCTCCTTCATCAACCTATTATTACAAACACTTCATCATCTTCATTCCACAAGAACTAGCTATTGTCCTGAAAGAGACTTCCAGGGGGTTTTTCTTTACAACAAGTTTTTCTTTAATTGAAGAGAAAAGGGGTTTTCATAAATCATACATATAAACCAAATATTCCTATTTGGAGACTGTCATGACCTTTTACCTTCTCATGTTTTTTAATTACTATTCAACTTGACAATTCATTGACATTTCAATTTCTAGACTCTTCATATACATCTCTTGAACTTATACACCAAAATTTCAAGCACTATGCTTAACACACAAGGTTCTTCATATAACATATTCTAAGTGAAAGGAACCTATTAATTCAACCCTATTTGAAAGATACAAAAAGAGTTTTTTGAACTTCTTGCATGAGCTGAGAGATAATTTTAGGAGCTTTTAACTATTGAAAATGCATTACCTTCTCCAAGATCCACCTTAGTTCATGCTACGGTGGTCTAATATTGTCTGGAAGACCAAACACTTCATCTTTGTCTTAATAGATGTTGATAAAACTTGAAGTATGAAGTAACCATACTCAATAGTTTCAACTGACATATGAATATTAATCTACCTTACATGTATACAAGACATATTTCAAAGGTTTCAAAAGATTAGTGAATAATATTTTCACTAAGACCATTTTCTATGTTATGACACACAAAGTGTATAGTGTCATGAACCCTTCAACATCATGAATTCTTCGGTATTTCGAGACTAATTCGATGCACCTCATTTTTAATTAATACTTTCTAGATATAACATCAAAACCTTGCACAAGCATCTATATTTTTACAACACCAGAGTTTTCATTTCAAATGTAATAGCTTCTACTACACAATCTAGAAGGATAATCTCAAAACCATTTATACCAAATTTACACCTCTTATCACAAATTTCAATTCACATTTGAATCATCTAGCTATGAATAGAATCATAAATATCTCAAAGATGGTTTCATGAATATTCACCACAAGAATAACAAATAAATGTTCAAGAAGTTACCCTTTATAGTAATGCATGTGTTTCTTTGACTACTATCAAGAAAATCTCGAGAACCACTTGATGAAAATGCAAAATTTCTTTTGCAAATGAATCAAGCTTCTCCCATTCATATTTTGACCAATTTTGATGATTTTTTTTTAATACAATTTTTGTTTCGAACCCCTTCTTTCCACAAACCCTAGTTATAGGGTTTCATGAGAAATAAAAACCCAAGAGATTTAGTTATTTTTATTTCATGAGCATTTGTTAATAGTTTTTAGGACTTCAATTTCAATCTCATTAACCTACCACCAAACACCTTCTCAATACTCAAGAACCTTCGATAAGATAGAAATAACACCCAACATTCGAAATATAGTGCATAGTTAGCTTAGTCATTTGACACTTCTCCACTTGTTGAGATTTAACAAAAAAATTGATATTCGAGAGTTATTAGGATTAGATGCACGGTTAAAGATGTATTCTAAACCCCTTTGGAAATTTCACTCCCATTTAATACCGAAAGAACTTTTCATGAGACTCTCAAACTGCATGACAAAGAAAACCAGTCCATGTTAATGCTTAACAATACACCTCACTAGCTTCCAAAGTACGATTTTCCTCTTTAAAACTTACTTATACATCCCCATGAGGTAAATTATTAGTATATTCTCCTAGTAGTTAAATTAAATGTGCTATAAAAGGTAGGTCGGATGCTTCTCCAACTTAGAAATAGATCTTTATGACTTCTTCTAGAATATACTCTTAGAGCTATAGTAGACTTTATACTAATATTTTAGAAATATTGAGTTTAGATAATGCACTATATTCATTGATAAGAAGACATAAATCCATTCACTTTCATAATTTGGTTCATGATCATGTTTCATGATTGCCTTGTCTCACAAACCAAGCATGTAGACCTAACTTTTTCACCCGCCAAGAGACTAAGACTCGAAAATACCATAATTGAAAGGAATTGATGACATCACATTACTTAGGGAAAAATTAAACATACTTTATAATGTTTAAATAAATCATACTATTGATTTGGAGCTAGACAAACAACCTTTGTTACTTCTAACTCGGGACAGTGCTGAGGAAGTGACAAGAACCTAGCTAGAAAAATATTCATAACTCCTTTAATACTTATCCTTTTTCTTGAAACATTCTACCATATCTCAAGCTTAGAATAATATAAAATAATTTATTCTATGATTTTTTTAAGGATTCGCTATATTTTTTTTTAGTGTGAAGAAGCCATACAACTTCTTATGCATTTTTCAAAAGACATGTTTTAGAAAAACTAGCATAACTTTCACATACCTTCTTATAACTTGATGAAATTTGGCATGAATTACCAAAATACATCCCTCTTCAAGATCCATGATAAAATTTTCCATAAATATTCATTTTCCTCTTTCATCCCATCTTATTTTCCTCATCTTGCATTGTTAGTTCTCGAAGTATCATTTTGTGAACTTTGAATTTTGACTCCAAGAGCTAAATTGGGCCTTGTGTTTTGCTCACACATGTTGTAGAAACTATTATTAGGTTGATACCATTCTCATATGACATGTACCACTTTTTCAAGACACAAGCCACACATATGCACCTTTGGAGACTCCTAGATCACCTAGCCAATGTACCTAGATCACCTAGCCTATATACCTAGATCATCTAGACCCCTATGACATCAATGGACTTGAAATAAATGAAAAGTGAGACACTCTTCCAAAACTACACTATTATTGACCTAAATCATATTATGGGTAATTATCTAAATTATCCCTAAAATCTCAAGTCTAGATATGGTGTTTATGCTAGAAGATTCTAACACATTTGGAAGGCTCAGATTGAGGGTAAAAAATACCACTTTCTCTTGTTGATTTTATATCAACGGTTTTGTATGGGAGATAGATTCAAACAAATAAGCATTATAAACCCTACTTACCCAAATTATTAGAAACAACAGCTTATTAAACATCTCTTCTAGTTTTGATTACATGTCAAATCTACATGGAAATGGATTTACACCATTTTTCAGCCATTTATACCCATTTTCTTACCCTAGAAAATTGTTCTATGACATGATTTGGCCATACCTCTTAGAAAATTCAATATTTTTTGGTAAATGATGTCTATAAATCACTACACCCCACGAATGGCCTGAAAATGAATCACAACATTTGGTGTGATTGGGAGACATGGGATCACCTCTCTAGCTATGGGACTTGGGCTCGAGGTTAACCTCTGGAGAATTTTGGATTCCTCTTCCTAAACTAAACACAACACTACTTCTAGTGCAAGATAAAAGGTCTATCTAGTCCTATGCTAACATTTCATGGGATTAGGGAAAGAGATTTGCAAGGAAATAAAACCTATACTAGAAGTGGTGATGCACTAAGAAAGGGTGTTCTTTAGACAACTTTTTGGATGGCCAATGAAGAGAGATGATCATGAGGAAGAATGACATGCATTACGAACCCACTTTACATACAAGTACTTCACTCTTTGATAAGCACAATGACCTCCAAAACTTGCAAGAGAAACCTTGGTTCCACAGTTCCTCCAAAAAACATGATAGAGAGGCAAGTAGAAGAAATAAAAATCATGAAATGACATATAAATGATCACAAAGAATAATTATTATTACTTCAGAACTTTCCACAGTTCACCATTACATCGTGAAAAGGCACAGGCTGCCATTACAATTTTAGAAGAAAGGCTTGAAAGCCTACAAATCACAAAGATCTCGGCTTGTGAAGAGAGGGGAAGCTTAGAAAGTGTCTAACTTTTCCAAATTGTATGACATGTCGAACTTACTGGTTAGAACCTACTTGTTTTGTTGGACCCCCAAAATCTCTCGAAATTAAAACGGAATTTTCCGAAAATATTTTCCAAAACAAAACTCCGAAAGCTCAACTCAACTCAACCTACCTTGTTCCTAAGCTCCTTTATTTTATGCCAAGTCATGGATGGTTATTCCAGGCCTTTTATTCTTTCAACGAGCTTCAAGATATTTGCTCGACCACCTGAGCTCCACTTATAATTTGACATGTTTCCTGGAGCAAGCTTCTGATCTGAGATATCAACAATTTCACAATCGGGATGACATCGAGTTCAATTGTCATTGTGGCTAAGATTCATTGAGCTCATCCTTAGGGCTTATCTCGACTAAGTTATTCCCGGAGCTATACACTGATTTGAAAACAGAGCTCTCTATGAGGGCCTAAGCTAGGTCCCCAACCTTGTCAAACACCATCTTCCAACATAAGCTTGATAAGCTCGAGAGACTAATTCAAACATAAGCTTAATAAAATGATTTTAATTTGGGTTAATGCACTTATATGTTTATTTAGGCTCAACTAAGCTATGTTTGAAGTTCCTTATTCTTATGTGCTCTAAATATGAAGGTATACAAGAACTCGGAAATTTTATATACCAACTTTGAAAATTTTAGCTTTGTAGACCCTCATTGTTTGTTTTTACCAGGGGAAAAAATGGACAACATTTTTGGTGACCTCTCAAGGATGATTACCTGCTAAGCATGGTTCCAAAGACTTAAGTTTTCCATTGGGAATGGAGTCTATATTGGAATCTTGAAATCAATTTTATCTTCTATGATATATCTTGAAGTCTCCTTGAACATTTTTGATCTTGGACCTCCCTGGAATGCTAAGCATGAAGTATCCTGAATCTGATTAAGACTTGGCATCAATGGAACACTACGAAATTTAAATGAAACAGATCATGAAACTCTTATGCAATCCTTGAACCTTCCTTCTCCTTGACACCTTCCAATGATGCTACAATGTGCAAGAATAACAACAACATACAACAGAAAAACAAAAACACACAAAACAACTAAAAATCATACATCCCCAAGTGGAACCCGCAGGGTGTGAATTGCACTTATTCTGTTGAAAGCAAACCTATACTACTTTATACTAACCGGGAGCAGAGGTGAGCTAAAAACCTTACTGCAATGGTTGTGAAAAATAGCTCCCTTTCCTCATAATGGATTGTCATGCAAATGATGTGACAATGGACATAGCTAAGAATGTGAGTAAAAAACTAAAACAGACCCAATTCTCCACTTGGTCTACTGAGACATCAACTGGAAAGAGAAATAATTCCTCTTTTAGTTGCTCTACATTTGTCCTGTAGAAGCATTGCAACTGATCCTCATAATTTTGAAACTCATCCTCACACTCTGAAGTGAATGTGACTGGTTTTGGCTTCTCTTCTGGCTTCAATGAAGCCAGGTACCTGATAGGACATGGTCTAAACCGTTGAATATCCCTACTTGTCTGAACTTCAATTTTAACAAGAAAGCCTTGCTAAAGACATCCTTGAAAATAATGATAATCCATGATATGATTTCCCTCTTATTGCCCATTTACAAAAACTCTTCTCCTATATGAATGAATGGTACTGAATTGATGTCCTCTCCATTTCATTTTCCTTCTTTGACAACAAGAAGTTCCTCCATGACATGCAACTACTTTGGACTACTTACAGGCTCCAATGGAAACACTTGAAAATCTCTGCAAGTGTTTAAAGAGTATTGCTCATATAGGAGCTCTTCTTTCATCTAAAGGAAAAGTTTTTCAGCATCTCTAACCTCTTCATCCCACATGAAACCTACAAGATCAAATCCTTTCACCTATTGGGGAAGTAAGACCTTCTTGGTTTCCTTCCACCATTACTTGTTTATCAAACAAGTTTTACTTCACAATTGAAAGTAAAAAACTCTCAATGATACCATCTTTTCCCAAAACCTTCAAATTTGACTTAGTTCCTCCCGCATGCTCCTCTCTTTCTTCATTCAATGAATATTTTAGATGATCTAAGTCTTCCCATTGAAGGAGATAACTTGAAACTAAAGGTGTTCTAGAAGTGGGTATTTCTATAAGCTCTTCTACATCTAAATACTCCTCTAAATGTGCAAAGGGTTCAACCTCCCTTATGGTGTTTCCTGAATTAGCAGTTGATTACCCATGACCTTCCTCGTCAGCTTACAACATAAAATTTGAAAGATCAAAGTCATCTAAGAAAATGGACTTTTGAAAAAACAAAGAAAGGGAAGAATCTGAAACTTCCTACATGGTATAATTTATAATTGAAGCTTATGAGTCCATCATGGAAAGAATATTTCTATGATCAGTTGTTGTATTCGATGATGATGTTGGAAAGTCACTACAATTCTCCAAAAGTGATGTAATTTATTGACATGCTTGATGGGTAGGATCATTACACTCATAAGAATCAGCTTGTACACTTGAAATTATTTCTTCTTCATCTTGCACATTCTCTTCTCCGGCTGCAAATTTTCCACCTTTGGTGATTCAATATTCCTACGATGGATCTCGAGCCAATATGAATACTACATTCTGAATAAGTAGATTGTTGGTCCTCCTCATTCAACTCTAGATTTGTTTTTGGTACAAAACTAGTTTGTTCCGCTTGTTCTTGAGTTTCAACTTTTGCAAAAGGTTTAGTCAGGAACGAGGTTTGCTTGATGTTAAGTTTCAGCCCATTTCTTTGGAATATCTACATGCTCTCCTTTTCTATTCTCTTTGACCATATACTCCTCCCATTTTCTCATTTCTTGACAATGCTCTTTCGAAAATGGATTTGGGACTATAAGAGGAGGGGTGGGTTCGGATTCAACTGATTCCCTCACTGTTTGACGAAGAGATTCATTCTCTTATCTTGATGGTTCTTGTAGAGAAGAGGTAACTTTAGAAGTATGAGGCATGGAAGATTCATGATGAAATGGAGGAATAGGAAGTGAAGGAAATGAATTATCAGTAGGGGTAGAAACTGGAAGATTAGGACTATGGGATTTAAGTTGAAACTGCATAGATGGAAACACGGGAAGAGGGTTGTAAGGTGGTAATGCAAGGGCCTCCCATTGCTAGGATTGACTAACACTATATTCATAAATATCCCTTTTCTTGATCCATTCTCCAACTTGAGTCATCGTCTTGATTATGAATTGAAGCTTTTGTTGAGGGCTAAGCTCACATGGTATATGACCAGTCCATGGGTATGGAATTCTAAAGCCAATTTGGGCTGCCTTCGTCATTTCATTGATCCTTATTTGTACCATGTTATGCTCCAACTCTCAAACCTTCTTCTACAAGTGATCCTCTTTAAGTGTGGAATAGATTCCAAAATCTACATGCCATTGTTCTTCAGTAACCCCCATGTTTGGTGGATAACCAAATTGACCTGCATCTTACTTATGTGAACATGCATTCTCAAACTGATATTCATCATGAAATTGGCTTGGAGGTGAATTGTAATATCCTAAAGATAGAAAGAAATTCAGCTATTACAAGTGGGAGTCCCACTATAAAAATGAAGCCATGATTGCACAACTTCATGAATGAGAGAAAATGGAAAGATATGGAAGAAAAATAAATGGAAAAATGGGTAAAAATGAAATTTTGCAGCACAGAGAGTAGCGTACTTAGACCAATGGAGTCACCAGTTGTGCTTGGGTATACCTCCTAAGGCTTAAATTCCACTAAGAGCACAACAACTTAATGAAATGAAATGAACATAACACACATACCTGTTGAAAAATGTGGCTAAGATATTACAATAGGATAATTATGAAATGTAGAAATTTCACCTATTGTCCCACCAGGCGTGCCAAAAACGTTGTCTATAAATCACCGCACCCCCTTGAATGGCCTAAAATGAATCATGACATTCAGTATGATAGGGACACATGGGATCACCTCTCAAGCTATGGGACTTGGGCTCGAGGTGAACCTCCGAAGAAGGCCGACTTCCTCTTCCTAAACTAAACACAACATTACTTCTAATGCAAGATAAAAGGGCTATCTAGTCCTATGCTAACCTTTCATGGGATTAGGAAAAGAGATTTGCAAGGAAATAAAACCCATACTAGAAGTGGTGATGCACCAAGAAAGGGTGTTGCTAGAAAACTTTCCTCGGCCAATGAAGAGAGATGATCATGAGGAAGAATGACATGCATTACAAACCAACTTTTACATACGGTACTTCACTCTTTGATAAGCACAATGACCTCCAAAACTTGCAAGAGAAACCCCGTGGCACAGTTCTCTTGAAAAACATGATAGAGAGGCAAGTAGAAGCAATAAAAATCATGAAAGGAAATACAAATGATCACAAAGCATAATTCTCATTACTTCAAGCACTTGCAAGGTTCACCATTACATCGGTGAGAAGGCACAGCTGCCATTACAATTTTAGAAGAAAGGCTTGAAAACCTACAAATCATAGCATATCATCTTGTGAAGAGATGGGAAGCTTGGAAAGTGTCTAAGTTGTCCAACTTGTATGACCTGTCGGAACTTGTTGGTTGGAACCTACTTGGTCTATTGGACCCCCAAAATCTCTAAAATTCTGAAACGGAATTGTTCGAAAATATTTTCCAAAAAAAAACTCTGAAATCTCAACTCAACTCAACCTACCTCGTTCCCAAGCACATTTATTTTATGCCAATCCATGGATGGTTATTCCAGGCCTTTTATTATTTCAACGAGCTGCGAGCTCTTTTCTCAACCACCTGAGCTCCACTTATAATTTGACATGTTTCACTGGAGTGACCTTCTAAACCGAGATACCAATTTCACAAGCGGGATGACATCGAGTTCAATTGTCATTGTGGTTGAGATTCACCGAGCTCGTCCTTAAGGCTTAGCTCGACTGAGTTATTCCTAGAGCTATGCACAAAGTTGATGACCGATCTCTCTATGAGGTTCGAGCTAGCTCCCCAACCTTTTCAAACACCATGTTTCAACTTCGAGCTCAAGAGACTAATTCAAACATAATCTTAATAAAATGATTTTAATTTGGGTTAATGCACTTATATGTTGATTTAGGCTAAACTGAGCTATGTTTGAAGTTCCTTATCCTTATGTGCTCAAGATGAAGGTATAGAAGAACTTGTTAGGTTAATTAATTATGCATAGTATATATTAATTATTTAATTAATTATATTAATTAAATAATGTTGTTATATGGTTTTTAAACCATATTTGTCTTATTCCATAGTTATAGGATTATTTTTTGCATAGTTGCAACTTAATCATTTGTTTGTATTAATTTAATTTTTTCCCGGATGTATTATGGAAGTTGTTGTATTTTTGGTTATACCTATGCAACCTCTCTTTTGTCTGCACATGATTATACAATACCTATAAGTATTATAGTCCATCTATTGTAACTTGGTTGATTCTGATTAATATAATCTATAGGATTCCGTCCCTATTCTACATTTGGTACCAGAGTGAATTGAAGCTCCTGGCAAGGTTGGAGAAGGTTGCAGAGGAAGGAGAATTCGTGGAGAAGAAATCTACTTCACCGGAGAGCCAGTGTTGCCTCATGTAGCTTCCCAGACCTCCCTGTAAACTCACAACCTCCTGTACGATCTCTAGGTAAACAGAAAGCATTTTTTTTTCCTTGGTGCTCTCTGCACCAAGGAAATTTGTTTCTAGAGTTTATACGTGACATGAATTTCATTTTTTTAAATCAATTTTTCCCCATTAGGGGTTTTGTCACTAAATTTGGTGACAGTGTTAGTTGTAACTAACACCAGTGGTACTGCCAAGCCTAGAGGACTCTATGCTAAATTTATCCTAGCTCTGCATTTGGAGGAAAATTTGTAGATCAAGCTTACATTGACCGGTCTTTTGCATTAGATCGGGGTTTTTTTGCCTCTCACCAAGTCCAGAGCCATTATATTCTCCTCTGGCCGAGTTATCTTCTATTGGCGGGTTGTGTACCTATTTCAATACAAAAAAATAGTGATCAAGCTTTTTTCATTACCACCAATTAGCCTCTCTTCATGAGGTTACTCTTGCACATTGGTTTTTGCAAAGGACCGCAAAAGCTTTGCATTGGCATTATCTTGGATCAAGCAAAGGTGTGTTGAACCGGGCTCCACCCCCATGTCCAAGAAACAACCTGCAAGCACACAAGGATCAATGACCTGTCACAAGCAAAAACCATGAAAAACAACACAACAACAACAAAAAACGTAGTCAACCTCTTAACAAAAATGGTGGAGAGGAATCGGTTTTTAGAAAATAAAAAATAAGAGATAGCAAAAGCTATAAAGCGATGGAGGAAAGTTTTTAGATCCATTTTTTATGCCAATGGAACCATAAATCCATCTCAAACCTCAGCCACGTGGATCTTGCATGCACCACACCACCATTTTGCAAGGTTTTTCACTTGTTTAAATAAAATATGTTGCGTTTTATATTCAAACAAGTCTAAGCGCCTTGGTGGATAGCGCATTAGCTTTAGAAGCGGGAGGTTTGGGGTTCAAACCCCACCCCCAACACAAGATTTTGGATTTTTGAAATTTGGCAGAAAATTTGGAGAAACCGCCATATTTAGAGGTATTTTTAGCTGAAAAATCATCTCTAAACTGCTAGTTATAGCTAAACAGGCCTCCAAATTTTTAGTGAGAAAATCCCTAATTTAGGGTAAAAAAATTTCTCCACTAGGCCTGTTTTTTCATTCCCATCATTTTTTGCTAAAGGAGGCCTATCCGAAATTGCATTTTCAGCTATATTTTGTAATTATTTGGTGTAGTGGGTAATTTTGGGCTCCGAGAGGCCACAGGGGCCTAAAACAAAAAAAAATCTTGTCATTCATTCTTTTCCAAATTTTTATAATTGCATGCTTGTAATATATTGTACTAATTTGTAAGTTGCCATAAGTCAATTTGAAAAATTCGTAACTTATTAGAAACTAGCGAAATTGTAATAAAAAATAGCAAAAAAATTGGTTCTGTAACACTCACAAAATCCTAGATCTCATTTGCGGTGTTTGGTATATACGGTGCCTGGGAAGCACTTACGGGTAAAGCCGGCACGAATACTACTGCACTTAACACCTAATATAGCTGCAACAACATCGTTTGGGCATCGACCCTTTAAATCGACGGGGAGTAATAAGGTCACAAAGCACACACTATGAACCATCCCACCCATTTGTGAATGATTGCACAACATAAATTTGGACTGAGAAATTATCCAAGTATATACCGAAGTTACACGTGCGTATGAGGATATTTATTTGAGCCGGTGTCAATAATCACACAGACCCCTTTTAGTACTATCTTGGTACCATGTATTGAATTATTTCACTTACATTAATGCATCTTTCACGTACCATCGAGAATATATAAAAGGCGAGCTTATTCCACGTACCACCGAGTATATCAAAAGGGCACATATATAGAAAGGTTCGATATATCGGATTGAAGGTATATAGATTGGGAGACCTTATACTTAAAGTGATAAGAGCCAAACCCTGTTAGTGATCTCTGTAAAATGGGCACCAATGCCCCCAAATTTTTCCTTCTAGATTCACAACTACTCAAAGGAAATAACTATCTTTGCTTGAAGAAAAAAATCAAGACATAGCTTGATTTTGAAGAGATCTGCTCTTTGTGAATTGTACTCTGATGAGATCAACTACTGATACAACACAACATCAGCAATTTGATAAAACAAATTAGAAGGCCAAACTCATCATCTTGTTTGGAGTGTCTGATGATGTGCAACCCCACATTTGAGATACCAAAACTAGAAAATAAGTTTGGGATGAGTTTAGTACAGTATACGAGGCCAAGAATAAGAATGTTATATTGAATTTGTAAAGTCAGTTGTACACACATTGAAGTTCAAGTAGAATGAAAAAATAGAATCTTTCTTAAGAAGAGTTGTAGAATTGAGGGCTTCACTTCTAGCCATGGGAGAAGCAATCTCAGATGATACTCTCGTTCCCATTGTTCTGAGATCACTCCCCTCTTATTATACTGAGTATATCAAAAGGGCACATATATAGAAAGGTTCAGTATATCGGATTGAAGGTATATAGATTGGGAGACCTTATACTTAGAGTGATAAGAGCCAAACCACATCGGTGATCTCTGTAAAATGGGCACAAATGCCCCCAAATTTTCCTTATAGATTCACAACTACTCAAAGGAAATAACTATGCTGCTTGGAAGAAAAAAATCAAGACACGGCTTGATTTTGAAGAGATCTAACCTGCTTTGTGAATGGTACTCTGACGAGATCAACTACTGATACAACACAACATCAATAATTTGATAAAACAAATCAGAAGGCCAAACTCATCATCTTTTTTGGAGTGTCTTATGATGTGCAACCCCACATTTGAGATACCAAAACTAGAAAATAAGTGTGGGATGAGTTTAGCACAGTATACGAGGCCAAGAACAAGAATGTTATATTGAATTTACAAAGTCAGTTGTACACACATTGAAGTTCAAGTAGGATGAAAAAATAGAAGCTTTCTTAAGAAGAGTTGTAGAATTGAGGGCTTCACTTCTAGCCCTAGGAGAAGTGGTCTCAGATGATGCTCTCGTTCCCATTGTTCTAAGATCACTCCCCTCTTCTTACCGCATTTTTGTAACAACACTAAACATGTCAGATATCGACCGTTAGTTTTGACAAATTGGTAAACTTACTGCAACAAGAGGAAGCCATACATAATAAGGATGATGAAGAGGAGAAGGAACTTTCTTCACATCAAAAATGGAAAGGAAAAGGTAAAGGAAAACCTAATTCCTATCAAAAGTCCCAAAATCAAAATCAATATCAAGGGGATAGACAACAGAAGAAGCAATGTCCAATCTACAAAAGAGGACATAACCTACAAGATCATTGGTATAATACTTACAAGAAAGGTTCATAACTCTGGACCTCCACAAAAATCTCACAAGGGACATTCTAACTACAATCAAGGGCGTAAAAGGGGAACTGGAAAAGAAGACCCCATCAGCAAGGAAATATTGTTGAGCAACAAGAACAATCAGACAATGAAGACTACTTGTTCACTACTCAATCAAGTGAACCATCCACGTCATCTAATTGATGTTTGGTATGTTTATTTGGGGGCCACTCGACACATGACCAGCCATAGAGACTGGTTTATTTCAATGAGGGACATGCCATCAAAAAATCATTTTCGTTGGGAGATGATTCTTCATATACAGTTTAGGGGATTGGGAACATTTCTCTACCCCTTGGTTCACGCAACTATAGACTTTCAGATGTCTTATATGTCCCTAGGTTGACAAAGAATCTACTTTCAGTTAGTCAACTCCTTGATCACAATCTAAAAATTGACTTTGATAGTCATTCCTAGAAAGAAAACGTGTTTGATTCAAGATAAATCACGAGGCTTGAAAATAGTTGTGAAAGCCTCTAATGTGGGACGCATGTTCCAACTTGATTTTGTTCACAGAGATGATCAAGCACTTATGGCTAAGAACTCCACCTCAGCATAGTTGTGGCATCAGAGACTTGGTCATGTAAGTTTTAAATATCTCGAGACACTTCACCGGTGCAATATGGTACATGGGATACCATCTCTTCATAAGGATACAAACAAGTGTCCTCACTGCCTAGCAAGAAAACAACATAGAGCTTCATTCTAGAAGAGTACATTTCGAGCTCATGGAAAACTTGACTGGTTCATACCGATATTTTTGGTTTGATGCAACCAAGTCATTCATGCTTTGTGTTGACGACTATTCAAGAAAAATGTAGATTTTTTGTCTTCGTAAGAAAAGTAAAGCTTTTGAAACTTTCAAGAAGTTCAAAGTAGTAGTTGAGAATGAATTTGTTCATCACCTCAGAAATCTTTGCTCGAGATCAAGGGGGGGAATTCACCAGTAATGAGTTCAAAGACTACCTAAAAACTCATAGGATTCATCGATAAATGCCTCCTCCATGCACACCGCAACAAAATGGTGTTGTTGAGAGAAGAAATCATACTATCATGGAAATGGTGTGATGCATGATCCATGACTCTGGACTTGCAAAGACAATAGTGTATTTGTTGAATAGAGTGCCCACATTTTCTCTTGATGGAGTAACACCACAAGAATCATGGTCAAAGTGGAAACCATCTATTGCACACCTTAGATTATTCGGGTGTAAAGAAAGCATGCACATACCCAAGCAGAATAGAAAGAAACTAGACATGAAGTCACGAAACTCATCTTCATTGGGTACAGTGAAGAGACTCTTGGGTATAGATTGATGGATCCTAAGACCAAAAAATTCTACACCAGCAGAGATGTTGAGTTTTTTAGAAGAAGGAAGCAGAGACTCCTCCTCCAGACTCACCAGATGTAGATTTTTCTCTAGTTGTAAAAATTAAAGCTGATATTCCCTCAGAATATGAAAGTGATGATGGGGATGATGGTGTTGATAAGATAGAACCATGACCCATGGGAACAATTCATCATATGCCCAAGTGGTGTACTAGCACATTATGAGATGCAAGAATGGATGCTCCACCAGATACATCCACCCCTGGACCACGAAACACAAAGAAAGCAAGAGAATAAGTTAACTTTGCTTTGATGAGTACAATTATTATTGAATATGATGAGCCCTCTACAGTTCAAGAATCCCTACAGTCAAAATCTTGGAAAGATGTCATGGATTCTAAATATCAATCAATAAAGAAGAATAACACATGGCAGCTTGTTGATCTTCCACCAGGGAAGAAAGCCATTCGATGCGAGATGGATATTTAAAATGAAGTATTAAGCGAGATGGGACACAGGTGGACAAGTATAAAACAATACTTGTAGCAAAGGGGTATGCACAAAAAGAAGGAACTGACTATGAGGAGACATTTTCTCCCACTAAGATCAAAATGATTAGGATGATCTTTTCTCTAGTTTATATGATTTGGTTGGAAATTCCATCAAATAGACGTAAAAAGTACCTTCCTAAATGGAGATTTACAATAAGAAGTCTACATGACTCAACTTTGAGGGATATGTAGTACTTGGTTAAGAAGAAAAGGTATGCGGACTCAAGAAATCTTTGTATGGCCTTAAACAAGCACCCCGAGCATGGTACATCAAGATGATGAGCATCTCGTACAACATGGATTTGTTATAAATCCATATGACCCCAATATTTACCTCAAAAAATAAGGGGGAGATTGTCATTATCATTGTCTATTTCGATGATCTAGTCATCATTAGCAGTTCAGTGAAGATGATTGATGCAACAAAGAAAGATATAAATCGATTGTTTGACATGACAGATCTCGAGCTAATGCATTATTGTCTTGGATTGGAAGTATGGCAGAAAGAGAATCACATCTTCTTTTCTCAGATGAAATATACCAAGAAAACACTCGAGAAGTTTAGGATGATGGATTACACACCAATTGTTATACCTATGGAGAACAAATTGTAGTTATCTTGTTCAGATCCATCTCCTGAGGTAAGTTCCACTCTCTATCGGCAATTGATTGGGAGTCTCATTTACCTAACCTACACTAGACAAGATATCAACTTTGCAGTAAGCTATCTATCCAGGTTCATGTAGGAACCCAAATTTGGTCATTGGAAAGTAGCAAGGCACATTTTGAGGTATCTCAAAGGATCAGTGGATCTTGGTCTAGAATACAAGAATAATGAAAACTTCTTCTTGACTAGATATTAGGATTCGAGATCATACACAAAATATTGATGATAGAAAATCCACTTCTGAATTTTTATTCTTTATGGGATCTGGACCAATATCATGTGGAAGCTAGAAACAACACTTCGTTTCTCACTCTTCCATAGAAGCTGAGTTTCATTCTACAGGAGAAGCTATTTGTGAAGTGATTTGGCTACGTTGCATACTAGAAGGACTTGGAACACCACAGGACAAACCAACCACCATGTATGTTGACAATGAAGGTGTTCTCAAACTTGTTCGTAATCTAGTTTTTCACGAGAAAACAAAGCACATTGAAGTACAAGTTCATTTCATACGTGAACATGTGTTGAAGCACAACATCCAGCTTCAATTTTGTCTAACATTGAACAACGGTAGACATCTTCACAAAGTCACTTGCACGTGACAAGTTTGAGTTGTTTAGAGAGTTCCTCTCCTCATCTCTTGAGACAATGCACAATTAAGGGGGAATGTTAGGTTAATTAATTATGTATAGTATATATTAATTATTTAATTAATTATATTAATTATATAATGTTGTTATATGGTTTTTAAACCATATTTTTTTTATTCCATAGTTATAGGATTATTTGTTGCATAGTTCTGACAACCTAATCATTTGTTTGTATTAATTTAATTATTTCGTGGATGTATTATGAAATCTGTTGTACTTTTTGTTGTACCTGTGCAACCTCTCTTTTGTTTGCACATGACCGTACAATACCTATAAGTATTGTAGCCCATCTATTGTAACTTGGTTGATTCTGATTAATACAATCTACAAGCTTTCATCCTGTTCTATAGAACTTTGTAAAGTTTATATGCCAACTTTGAAAATTTGAGCACCTAGACCCTCGTTGTTCGTTTTTACCCAAGGGGAAAAATGGACAACAATAAATACATTTAAATTAAATATTTTATTTCATATTTGGAAAGATAATTTTTTGTTTTATTTAACAACACTAGTATAGAGATATTTCAATGTGAATAACAAAGTTACTATGGTATCCAATTATATGCCTCGATTTAACATCCAAGTGGAGAGATTCTTCCTAGAGGTTAAATACCTTCAATCCTACTCTCAACTTAGGGTAATGTCATGTGCATTGTGATCCATGTTCCTATACTTTCACTACCACATTGCTCTCCCTTGTAGGGATATGGATGGGTTTTTAGTAGGTACTACTCTAGAAGTAGACCGATCCCCTATCCCCAAAGCTAAATCATCCCTCAAAGATTATGACATTTGTCTCCCATGCATGATTGTAGTTTTTGACTTGAACTATGATAATGTCAAAAATGGCGGGGTTTACCTTCTAAGGGAAATTCCCACTTTTAGCACTGGTCTTATCATGTTCCCACTATACTTGAAGAAGAAGAATAAGAACAAAAACAATATAAAAATGGGTGGGATCCCATTCCTATGAAAACCTACTCCTTTTCCACCAATGGTTAGGGTACAAGCTAAATAGTCTACCATCTTCGTCTCCACCAACCTCCATCTTTGCTATTGGAGAATAGTTTATTCTCATCCTCTACATTATCTGGAGCCTTTTTATTTCATACCTTTTTTATTAAATTCCAAAATTCTATCATATGTGTATGTGTATTTTGATACCCTCATGAGAGGAGATGAACTTACTTGAGGACATTTTTGCTAGATTTTACTCACATTATAGAGTGTCATTTATTCAAGTTTTTTTGGGTAAGATTAGTGGTATATTATATCTTCTTCATTAATAAAATTGTGCATTTAAATAAGAAAAATGTAATGATACTTTATTTATCAATAGATACTAAAATGATGTTATGTTCCACATATGTTCTATTATACCCGAACACACATATCTATATTTTTAATTGTATAGTATGTATTGAGTAGTTTTTAATAAATATCAAGTGGAAAATAAGATTGGGCCATAAATTGAAATGGACTATAGGATGACATCTATTTTTGAAGGACTCTTTAATGATCATTTAATAAATAATTTATTTTTTTCTTATAATGTTATATAATATTTTATAAACCATATTGTAATTAGGTTTCAAACATCTTAAAATAATGAAATAGACATATGTTAAAAAGTACTTATGTTGAAATTTATATAGAGTTTGAAATAGTAACAAGTGTAGATAAAAAGATCATTGGTACTCTTATTTCTTGAGTGGGAATAATATCTTATAAAAATAAGCATCAAAATATGTATATCCTAAAATATGTACTAAATTTTTGTTTGGGATTCATAAAAGAAACTATATAAATCCATAACATGGGAAAGGTGGAACATTTTGTAGAACATTATAGGTATTAAAAGATCATACACACACACACACACACACACACACACACACACACACACACACACACACACACACACACACACACACACACACACACAGAGCACACACAGATGTGTGTGTGTGTGTGTACTCTTTTGACCGGAGCTATGAACTAAAGTACATTTAGCCAAGATATAGCATTCCATCTCAACAAGTAGCAAACTTGAATCACCACACTTGAACACACTTCTAGCATAGGCAATCTCGAACTATAATCAACCTTTGTTAAATCACCTTGTCGGCCGCACCACCTCGGACATTACCACCCCAAATGGGAATTGTGCCTAAGTGGAATTTTAACTGTGTAGAGCCGGATACAACCACCCATCTAAACAACTCCACCTAGACCCCATCGGCAAGAATTTTTAGATTGTAAATGCTTTTATTATACCATAGCTATGAAATAGAGTGGTGGAGGAGAAATTTCTCTAAGTGGGACATGGGGGTGGGCTTGGGTCCTTAATATCGATGAACGATCCACATCTGTAGCTCCTCGCTATGTTTTTCTTGTTCCATATGGAGAAGTTCAACCCCTACCTCAAGGTGTCCCCATGGCCACTTATTTAAAGAATCCAATGAACCCAATAGGAATGGAACTTGGGTTGATGATTACAAACTACTTAACTCAACAAGTAACCCAAGACCTTGAGTTTATTCATTAAATATTTTTGATATTGATATGTTTGAGTGAATTATAAGGAAAATTTTTAAATATTACTGAAATTGTAGAGTATGTGTCCAATATCCCATTTGTTAAAATTCAAAATTGATAACACTATATATAGTTCAACAACGTATATGTATTGATTCTTATTGTAATTCTAGTAATTAAGAAAATGTTGTATGGTTTATAATAATGAAAATGAAAATATGAATATTGAAAAAGATTGGACAACAGTGAATGGAAAAAAAAAATCCCCTTAAGATGCACTTAAGATCCCAAGGGAAGGGGTCTAAGGGATGAGGTTATGGTTTTATTTTAATGTTATATTGGTTGTGTTGCTAGTTTAGCAGCATTTTTTTGTTTCTATGTACCACCGGTAGAGGAAACCTCATTTAATCCTTGCAACATCTTTGTCTCAACTTATTATAAGGGGTAGGGTCCCCTTAACCCTCTTTTACCTTTAATCAAAAATAATTATTTTTCAATCAAATGAAAATATTCAATATCAATCCTTTTTTATTATGATATATTATAAACCAATTAATATATGCTATGAAAATTAAGCAATTTGTAGCTATAGAAATTCTCACATGGACTATTAAAAACATAGACAAATCATTAATTTTATGTGATATATTTATAGTTATTTATATGTTTTGATGACGTTTGGGATATATTTTATATAGAGAAAGGGATTTAATGCCTAGATAAATTCCATAAGGTATGTCCTTATACATAATAAAAAAATTGTTTGTGGATTCAAAAACCGGGTATTTTGGAGATAATAAATGGTGAAAACTTAATCTAGGAGAATTTAGGGGGATAAATATGTGATGAAGAAATATGTGAGCCTTAATTCGATCCCTAAACAGAACATTTAGGAAAACTAGTGCGATAAAGCAATCCACTCTTGTAGTAGTATGAGAAATGGAAATTTGTCCCTGCATAAGTTAGATGAGGAAGGTTGTGGGCAGAAATCTTAAACTCTTTTTTCACCACTACAAATAATGACAATGGTGGGGATATTTAGGGTGACATGGGAAGGTTCTCGGCCATGATCGAAACAACAACATGCCTTATTGGAATAAAATTATCTTCTATGGTTGTTGTAGTTGATCCTAGTCTTGGAAGGGCGCTAAATGGGAGAAGAATTTCCTAAAACCAGCTCTCATTACCCCTATCCTTAAGATTGAGGAGGATATTCTTCAAAAAGTATGATATCCGGAGGAGGAATATAGAAAACATGGACTCATCTTCTGCTTCAACCACTTCTAGCCAAATCTCTATCTATGTTGCATTATTGGATCATAGAAATGTGGAGCTATAAAATCAAGGGTAAGCTTACATTCTATCCCTGTTCTTGAGCATATTTCATTGATGTTTTTGAATCCTATGAATATTTTGAGCTTATCCATTATTTGTATTGGTTCATGGGTTATCATGCTCAAATGACTAAACCATGGTATCTCGAATTTTGTCCATTGAAAGACTCTTTTGACTTGATGCCCATCTAGGTTAGACTCTTGGGTCTTTCCCTAAAACTAAGAGAAAAATAGGGGATATCAAGACAAAGTTAAAATAATCACTCGATTCTCAATTTACAATTAATGCCCCACCTAAGAATTCTATTGATTCTTCTTCTGAAAGGAGGCCCTTTATGGTGGAACTTTCCCTATTGTTGATATTCCCCTTAGGTGTCTCTTCATAAACCAAATGCATTAACTCATATACCCCAAGTTTCTTTCTGGTTGGTTAAGGAATAGAAACCCCCTTTTCTCCTTCTAAGTTCGTTTTCAACATATCTCTTCTATTGATATTATTTTCCCTTTTATTCCTAACAAGGAGGAGTGGAAGGTATTCTAAAATAAGAAAATATCCCCTTCTAGTTTGTATTCAAATCCCAACTCATTTGAATCTCATATTTGAATCTTCTTATTTGGGATAACCGCATTATTTTAGTTCGTCTATCAGTGCAATTATTATTCTTTTTTTGATGCTTGGCTTCCATCTTCTTTTTTTCCTTTCAAAATTCTTCATTGCATCTTGTATTTTGGCTATTTTGGCCTTTTTGTACCTCAAGTAGGATCCAAGTCAAAACATTTATCCTTATATAAAAAGAGGGTGAATTTGGAATGCATAATATGAAAGAGACACTTATTTTCACACAAGAAAATGCTAACATTGTTGGTTACTGTGAAGGAACGCATGTGGTTAAAATAACCATGCAAAGATTGAGAAAATAATTAGCAATGTGTTTAGTTTCAGGATACCAAATATGGAAGATGAAGAAAAATTATAATTAATGATCTTAACATAATTTGGGCGATTTATTCTTCAACAATACTTCAAAATATTTGTTTTTGTGAAGATAAATGATACATTGTTTATTATTACCTCATATAAATGTGATGTTTTAATAGACAATCGAATAGTTAATATAGATAGTTTATAATATCATGCACAACTATTAAAAATTCCCTGAAAAGCCCCAAACTCGTCTCATAAATGTGAAGATGAAATGACCAATTTACTCATAATCCATACTAAAAAAAAAGTTTGTGATTATCTATAATTTTGTAACCATTAAATTTTTCTTCTTTGGACTTCTTAGAGATGTTTTTGCTAATCTAATTCATGAATATTTGGTATAAAACCCTATCCATCACAATAAAAATCTACTTCTTGTTATCAATAAATTACTTGATTGGCTCGACACATCTCCATCTTTATAGAGTTCTCATTTTGATATAAGAATCAAACATTCTCCCTTATCAGCATTGTATTTTTTTCCTATTTTTTATTCTTTTGGTTATGGGACTTTTGTGCTCATGAATATCATGTTTAGATTTTTCATGATTTTTAGACTTAATTAATAATATTTATTATGAAGTTTAAACAATTACATTGTGTATAGTGTGTTATTTCAATTTTTTTGTCGTTTAATACTATTTTAAATAATTTAAAATATGTGAATTTTTCGGACTTTAGCATTGTGATATAAACAAAAAAAGACATGAAATGAAGTTTCAAACTACATCAAATTTTGCATCCATTTTGTTTCATAATTTTTTTCCATCAATATGATTCTTATCATATTTTGTTCTATTTATAAATTACTAAAAATAAATATCATTACCTTGTCTGTCAAAGATTATCAATGAAAGTATTATGGTGGATTCTATCAACGGTTGGTCACAAAAGATGTGGCAGAATGCTTATGCACGCATAATGAGGATTATTTTATTACCTAATTTATAGGAGTTTGAATGTTTTAAAATGCTAAAAATTGATAAAAGTACTGAGGTATTAGCGGGGGTCGAGGCTAGGGGTAGGATATGGAGTGAATATTTAAACCGAGGTAATTAAACATATGTGTATGAGTGACTTATTCCAATAATTTTTTCAAGAGTCGGATCCTCTTTCTTGCATTTTTCAACCCAACATTTTGTTAACATATTTATTTTAGTGCACTTTAAAACCAAGAAGACCACCTTTTTTTAATGGTACGTCGTAATTTCATTATTTTTAAAGTAAAAAAGAAAACAATTATACTTTCTTTAAAATAGGTCTATCTAAACCTGGTTTCCATCATTTAAAAATAGTATTAATCATTGAAAATTGCATAAGACTATAGTCCAAAATCCAAACTATCGAAATTTCAAATATTGAAAAAAATTTACTACCTATCACTAAAGAAAATTATAACACCATTTTTGTGTCATGCTTAATCATTATATATGATCAATATGTATTATAACATTAAAAATTTAAAAAATTGTTTAACAATTTTTAATTATAAAAATAGGTTATGAGACTTACAAGTTATAGGGCAAGGGTTTAAGTTTTTCTTATCATCGTTCTAACATACATGATGTTTAGGCTCATCTATTAATTTTAAGATACGAAGGTTTGGCGTAAAAAAATAAATCTTTGCTCGTAATTTGGTGGAGATGGGTAACTCGTGAATGGAACACCTTATCTTGTATATGTTTTGAAGTTAACTATAATTCATATAATTCTTCTCGAAAATAATATACCATATTGTATGTAGTAAGAGAAGCGATCAATTGTGTATCGTGAGAAAAGAATCCGTTGACAAGTCGCACATTGAAAAATAAAAGTTTGAAGGATAACGACCTAAGACAAAAAAATATCCAATGTTAATATTACTACATATGATTCTCCAATTAGTCTCACCTTATATAACAAGAGCCGCAAAGCAGCCAGTTCCTACCTTTAAATTATAATTGTAGATTGCAATAATTGAGGATTTAAAGATAAACAAATTGTAATAGAAAATAATGTTGTTTGTCTAGAACACCATGGAAATAAATGTAGAGTCTAATTATTTCCTTTAAATTACAATTGTACATTGTAGTAATTAAGGATGCAAAGATGAGAGAGATTCACAATGCGAGTAGTTCTTGTTGTACTTGAAAAACACGTTTAGCTTAAGACAAGCGTATTGCGGATGCAAATGCGAATACAAATACAATTGATAACCTGAAAGAATTTATATGCATACATGAAATATGTGGATGTTCACCAAGTGGTTTCCCAAAAGATAGAACAAGATTATGTATAATGGAATGTCATTGATAGTGTTTCACAAAATGCAACCACTAATCAAGATTCATTTTTGAATTTAGTTCATGAAATATAGGATCGAGGAAATCAAACACAAATTTGTCTTCAAAAGCAAAATCTTGTGCATAAAATATACATTGCAATAACATAAATGAATAAAGCATCTCTTAGACTATATGAAGTGATAGGAATTCAATCCTCATATGATATAAAGACGAGAAAAACATGTTTCAATAATTCATTCACAATCTATTAATACTAATTTGTAAAAAAATCATGGCGTAATAGTTGTGGGAGACGTGATTAATGTCAATGCTGCCCTCTTCAACTTGCAAGTGTTGTGAAGACACACCGAATAGGTCTGGTCCTCCATCTACAATAACTTTGTAAATAGAAAAAGTTGTCAAAAACTGAAACTACAAAAACTAGAATGGACAACATTTATTTTCAAGACAATCATCAAGACCCAAACACAAGAGGCTAAGAAAAGTCTAGATGCATAAAGGACATAAAAATAAATGAAGAGTTTGGGGTATAGATAGTGTGGGTGTTTATAGCTCTCTATTTGGTAGCCTTAGTTTGGATAGTCATATTGAAGAGACTCTAATTTTGGTTTCTAATATTGAAGATTAGAACTCTTTATGTATTAGACATTTCAAGTCGCCACGGTTCATAATTTTTTTATTGAAAAGCATATCCATATAATAATGATGAAATGTACAATGCTAATCATACAAAATTGGGTGGAAAAGATCACACCCCAAATGCAGAGTAAAAGTAGCCATTAAAAGGCTACGAGTGGCACATATTACATAATCATATCAAGATAAGCAATTTAATAAAAAAGTTGGAGCAAAATTTGCAGAAACCAAGCCAGGCATGGAGTAAGGCAGCGGTGGCGAACATGGAGGCAAGAGGTGATTGCGGGGGCTCTTCGGATGGTCACCCCACCCACCAGGAGGGTTGGCGGGGGTGTCAGTAATCGGCGCCCAGCCGTCAGTCTGCGGTTGCTCCTCCTCATTGCCCCACTGGTTGGGCGAGATGGCTAAGGAGAGCCGAGGAAACTTGGAGTGATCGGTGCTTGCCACCCAAAACCGCCACCGCCTAGCTGACCAAACACCCTTGTGCGGGAGGAGCCCAAGAAGGAGGTGGAGAAGGACCCCGCCGATGAGGGGAGGCTGCTCCGCCACCCACGAGCCGGACCCCGATCAAAATTGTGCCACCCACGGGAACGGGAGCAGCGACCTTGTGAATGGGAGTGGTGATGAGGAGAATTAGGTGGAACATGACTGACAGCACAAGGGGCACTTCCCCAGTGATCCAGCAGGGTCTGTAGGTGTTCCACCTCAATGCGGACTTTCTTTGCTTGAACTTGGATCTGAAGCGAGACATTGGAGATAACAACAAGTTTGTTAGAAATAACAAAAGTTCTATCCACTGTCTCTTTGTTAAAAATAGCTGAATTTCTAGTTTTCTAGATGTGATATAAAATAGTAGCTCTAAAAGAATGCCAAATGTTGTAAAATTTTGCAGGAACAAAGGCCGAGTCCCCCAGAAGAACCATTTTCCACGTAAAGAATGTGGGCAGAAAAGGTTGAAAAAGGGTATGAATCCAGTGCAAGCAGACTGAGCATG
Organism: Taxus wallichiana var. yunnanensis; assembly: GCA_018340775.1. Lineage (NCBI taxonomy): Eukaryota > Viridiplantae > Streptophyta > Pinopsida > Cupressales > Taxaceae > Taxus > Taxus wallichiana. The sequence goes on from CM031243.1 coordinate 764,056,933, forward strand.
GGGGCAGAACCAAAAGAGATGAAGAAGAGTCTCAATGTGGTTACAGAAAAGGGCGGTAACGGAGGAGCTCCCATAAGAATGAGACGTTTTCCCATAGGAAGCCCTTGGTGGAGAATACACCAAAGGAAGTGAGAAACTTTGGGCTCTATAGGAATGGCCCAAACAACCTGAAAGTGTTGCTTCCAACCAAAACGGGTGGAATGCAAGCTCCAACGAGCATTGAGCTTATTGAGAGGGAGCTGCTTCTGAGCAAGAAGCTTGTAGCCCACTCGAGGTTTGTAATTTTGAAGGGGTGGCAGTGGGCCAATGCCAATCAAACCACCACAGGTGCTACATATGAACACCAATTTTATGCAAATAATCACCAGGTATGAGCTCTTGAATTAGAGAAATGGCTTGTTTATCATTGTCATGAAGAGAAAATTTAGCTTTCAGGTTGATCCATGGAAGCCAATCCCTGGTGGTAGGACAAAAAAGGTCCTGAATAAACTTAACTCCTTTTCTGAAAAGACGCATACCCTTAAACTGCACTGAAAGAGCAAGAGGTTTGTCCTGATATTGAAAAACTGGATTCCACCATAAGCTGAGAGAGTTGAGAGAGAGCCCATTTCGAAACCATCACCCTGCCAAAGCAGGTGGGGTTTGAGGAGCTCCCAGGCTTTCCAAATACTTTTAGCCACAAAAGAACCACCAATTTTAATAGGAACAGGGCAAAGCAATAAAGAATAGTAGTTCAGACCCTGTCATGCCTTCCGATTAAGAGGAGACCCTTGAGATATACAATGCCTGAGCAGAATTTTCCAAGATTCCTCACCTTCAAGGCTGTGAAGAATCCATTTGGCGGTAAGAGCAACCCCTTGCAATTGTATGTTGATAAGGCCAAGACCACCGGTGTTTTTGGGCATACAACAAACATCCCAAGCAACCCTATGAAAACCATGGTTCCCCTCAGAGTTGGCCCAAAGAAATTCACGCATAATTTTTTCCAACTAATGGTAAGTAGCCTTAGAAGGAGCCCAACAGGAGGAATAGTAGACATGAGTGGCAGCTAGAACCTTGGAACAAACTTGAAATTTGCCAGCAAGAGATAGATGCTTGGTGAGCCAAAAGGAGATTTTTTTTTCAACTTGTTGAATCACATAATCCCAAAGGTCAGCAGGGGAAGCCATGAAGGCAAAGGGGATGCCAAGAAATTTAAATTGAACACCAGGTTCAATCCAGAGCCATTGAAATCCCTCTAACCAAGGAGGTTTGGGACCCACCGCTGCATGTAGCATTGTGTTTTTTTCCATTGAATGGCAGAACCTAAGCAAGACAAAAGGTGTCAAGACATTGCATAGCATTAGAAACGAAGCCTCAGACTTAGCCAGGGTGAGAAAAGAATCATCAACAAAATGACCATTAATCAACTGCTGAGGAGAAGAAGGTAGTTGAATGCCTTGGACTAAACCAGCATGAGTATCTTCAAGCAAATAGCTGAGACCTTCAGTAGCAATGACATAGAGAGAAGGAGCAAGAGGGAAACCTTGTCGGATGGAATGATGAAGAGAAACCGCTCAGACTATTGACCATTGATAGTAATATAGGCACCAACATCTTGGAAGAGCATATTAACAGAGTGGATGAACCAAGGTCCAAAGCCAATAGCCTGCAACATGGCAAGAATGAAAGGCCACTCAACTCAGTCATAGGCTTTCTCAAAATCAATTTTGACAAACAGAGCCGGTTGAGAAGTTTGGTGCACATATTCCATGCCCTCCCAAACTACAATAATGTTGTCCAAGATATATCTGTTTTTAATAAAGCTGGTTTGTTCACTCCTGATGATCAAAGGAAATAGGTTTGTAATCCTGTTAGCAAGAGCTTTGGCAATAATCTTGTATGAGACATTGAGCAGATTGATTGGCCGCCAGTTGGTGATAAGTTTTGGATCACCAGTCTTAGGTATGAATTTGATGTTACCTTGGTTGATTAGAGCTCCCAGAGTGTTGGAGGACATAGCTTCCAGATAGACTTGGTAGAGATCTGGACCAACAGTGGGCCACAAAGCCTGGTAGAACTCACAGGGAAAACCATCAACCCTGGGGCTTTATCAGAAGCCATCTGAAGATCAGCTTCCTTCAAATCATCTAGCATGAGAGGCTAATCATAGGCAACACGTTGACTTTTAGAAAGCTTGCAGGGAACAGCCTCAATGCATTGGAGGAGAGCAAGCATCACGATCCGGAGTAGTAGGTTGGGCAGCGAACACAACATGGTAGTGATGCACAAAAGCTTGCAGAATGTCAGGTAAAAGGGTAAGCCTTTGATTACCTTCCTTGATTGCTTTGATTTTGGTGAGAGTTTGATTAGATTTAAGAGAAGCAAAAACTCCTTAGTAACTCTATCACCAATTCTGAGCCAGTGAAGTCTGGCACGAACTTGAGCTCCTCTAGCCTTATAGTGCTCCTCAATTTAAATTTATGCTTCCAATGAGCAGCTTGCACTTGAATATGAGTGTTAAAGGGAGACAGATTAAGCTCTTGAATAGCTCTCAAGTATTCAATATGAGAGGCTTCATGAGCATTTTTTCGAAAAAAGCAGCCTGTTTCCCATAAAGCCAAAGAAAAGTAGTGGTGCGAGTGATGGCATGAGACCACCAATCAATCCAGCCAATCCCATCAACAGGTCTTGGGTCAAGATTCCAAATACGTCTGATGTAATCCAAAGTCTTAGGATGAGAAAGATGAGATGTATTCAAGTAGAACTGAGTGGATTTGGGCTTGGGACACTGAAAGTTCCATTGGAGCCCAAAGAAAATAGGCTTATGGTCAGAGACCAAAGCATCAAAAGAGAACCATTGTTGTTCTGAAAGTAGAGCTCTGTCAAGGCATTTATACACTCTATCATCACCAACTTGAAAGTTAGACCATGTGAACCACGAGTGGCATAATTTGAGTGCTTGCGGTGGTTGGGATCAAACAAACAGAGCTTATTGCGCAAGTAAAACTAGGCTTCACGCTCCCCAGCACACCAACGCATAGGAAGCCGGCCCAATTTGTCTTTGGGAGATTCCACCATGTTGAAATCACCACAGAGAAGCCAGGTAGCAGAAGGCAAGTGATCAGCCAGCCACCGCCAAAAAGAAGAGCGCTCCGAAGCATCATTGGAAGCATAAATGTTTGCCAGCCCAAGAATATGACCGTCAAAATCAAAAAGGGTCCACACCACCCGATGGGTGGGGTCAGAGCCCCATGATATGATATTGGAGGTGAGGTCAGGACTTAAAAGAGTGACAACACCACCTCGACCATTATCATGCGCTAACATCTGGTAGAGAGAACCGGGCGGATGGTACATATGTAAAAGAAAGATGGAAGCCAATGATTTTGACTTCCTGTAAACACAAAACCTGAAACTTTGTAAAATACTTGCAACTGTCTCTGACAAGATATCTGTGAGTCAGATTAGTGAGCCCCCTGACATTCCATGAGTAAACTATCATGGAGAACTATCAAGGTGCATGGTTTCCTCCTCGAGGCTTGTTAACGCTCCAAAACGGTTAGAAAAAGTGACTTGCCGTGCATTCCCATGCAAATAGTCTCCAAGCTCAAACTGTCGGTGAGGTCTCTGTGAAAAATCCTCATCAGAAGGAGGGGAGGGACTTCTTGAACGGCGTAAGGCTGATTTTCTCTCTGTCTGAGTAGCCGAACCGCCGGCAGTGTTATCCATGATGCTTGAGGGTTCGGGAAGTGAGGGGTGTGCAAAAATAGGCACCAATGGGTGGGAACTGATGACAATAGCTAGCTGCGGAGTCCGGAGATGGCAGATGAGGGCTTGGGAAGGGACGTAGTAGACAGCTTCACAGGAGTAGAAGTGGAGGCATTCACCGGTTTATAAGTGGCAGTTTGGGGTTTATTGCGAGCCAAAGGTTTACGGCCAGTGATGGTGGTCCATCCATCAGAAGGGGGTGTTGGATTTAGGGTCGGTCGGGGCTTCTCAACAACAAGCCAGTGAGCTTTGTGTCATGAGGGGACAATCCTTGATCATATGATCGGTAGATTGGCACCGGAAATAGGTGTTGGGCAGGTTAATATAAAGCACCTTCTGTGCAAAGCGTGTATCCCCCACCTGGATGTCGAGGGTATCCTTAAGGTCCTTTGAGAGATCAATTTCCACACAGACCCGTTTCTGGGGTCGAGCTGAGTAAAATTTGGGTTGTTCATGGTAGATGAGATGACCCAAGGGTTTGATAAGCTAGTCAATAAAACCCCATAGAGGCAATGGTAGACCTGGAAATTCAATCCAAACAGGAATCTTGAGTTTGGCTTGCTCGGAGACTTGAAAGTCCCGAGTCCAGTGGGAGAACACCACAAGGGTATTACGAATAAACCAGGGACCATGGTTGACAACAGCTTTGCAATGCTCAGCATTAGCAAAGTGAAATAGAAAAAAACCCTTGGTCATATTCTGAACTCCCTCAACTTTGACGCCATGGGGTTGCCAATGGTTATGAATCCATTGACAGAGGATGCCTTCCGGGGGAACTCGGCCCACAAAGTAAGCAACAAGAGAAAAATATTCAAACCAGTTGCATGCTTTATCAAACGTAGGTAAATCAAGCACAATATCGGGGAAGGAGTATCAGAATCCTTACCTCGTCAAATACCTTCGGAATGAATTTCCTCACTCTTTTTGGCACCATTGTTGTCCAGAGCTCCTACGTTAAGACCAACATCAATAGATGCATGGCCCGAGGAGGTGGTCATTATATAAACCCCAAGGGGCGGGGAGGTGATCAATACAAAATTAATGCAGATATTCCCACCTGGATCAGAAGATCGGTGGTGTGACGCTATGGTGGCGTACGACAAGCCGAGCATTCACTGCGCAAAAATCACAGAGCCTAAAAACTCCAAAACCCTTCTTCCTTCTCTATGGTTCATAATTTTCAAACGCTTACTTCTAGAAAAAAGTGATACGGATTTTAGATATCATTTTTTTAGTTCATGATCCATCGTTGATGAATTAGGAAACTAGAATAAAGCTCCTTATATAGATGGAGACAAGTGAATCTAGAAGAAAAATATCCTTATATGTAATTACATGTATTAATGTACATCTTGTTGTAAGGAGGGAAAAGGATTTCTCTACCCGAGATTCAATAATGTTATTAAGAATTTTCCTACCATATCGCAAGATATGACAAGTATTGGCATTGTAATCCTAATGCTAAAACATGTATTCTCTGGAGTAATATGGAGGAGGGGCCAAGGGCATGGTAAAGATTTTGAGCATTGCAGGTTGGCATCTACTATGCTAGAAGATTTATGACCATGGGTTTGTCGGATAAAATCTGAGTCAACTCATTAAGAGATTTTAAGGGATTTTGCTATATATACAAGCAGAATTGATATCTCCATTGTATTGTGGTTTATCATTTAAATTTTTGAAATGCAAATATAGTCATCCTTTTGGGAAATTTTCAGTTTCATATATTGTTTTCCCTGTGTGCTTTTCATGTTCCCAATGACATACTGTTTCTACGTACTGCTCTGCTATGGTGAAATTAGTTTGGTTTCAGTTCTCTTATGGCGTGTTAAATCTAATTTCAGCTAATATATCTTAAACAAAGGAGCCAATATGAGGGTTAGTTGTATAAGAGTGATTATGGAAAAGTTGAGTTATAGCTAGAATCTTTTATGCATGATATTTCTGCAGAGAAACTTGGCTATGATGAGTCTATCAATTCATGGTTTCAGATACCCATCAATGTCATATGTGTATAAATTAGACACATAAAATAACAACCAATAGAAATAAAATAAAAAATTGCAAATAAAACATATTATTGCAATCTCAAATCAAAAAAATTGTGCATATATTTCTTCTTATAGTTCCAAAGCTTCGGTTCAATACGATCTCTCTAAATGTGTTTTATATATCAAAACACTTACAATTACCTCTAAGAAATAGATGGTTTCATCTAACATTAAAACACTCAACTCATAAAAATAGAGATAAAAAAATACATGATTTTGTGCAATACAAATATTTTGATTTATTTTCTTTAATATCTTTTCCTAAACTTAAGAACAACTAAAACTAAACTCAAAAGTAAAAGCATGTAAAAAAGCAAACTGCTTTTTGCTTTTCTTGGGGAAAAATTAAACTTTTTCTAACACTCCCCTTAATTTTGACCTTCAAGCTTTTATTTTTCTGGAGCTGAGTGTGCACTTCCAGATCTGACATATTCGGATCAAAAACTCCCAAACAAGTTCTCAAATACTCAAAAACTTCATTTCCCAAAGCTTTCGTAAAGATATCTGCAAACTGATCTTTAGATCTGTAAAATTTAATACAAATTTCCTTGTTGTTAACCAACTCCTTGATGAAGTGATACCTCATGTCTATGTGTTTTCTCCTCTTGTGAAAAACATGATTTTTGGACATTATCATTATCGAACTATTGTCACAAAAATCATGTAACATCCTCTTGATTCTGCCTCAAATCTTTCAACACTCTTCTCATCCAAACAACCTAACATGTTGCTCTTGTTTTTGTTGCACACTCTGCTTCTATTAAAGATAGTGTGACTAAGGGATTCATATTCGATTCCCATGAAACTACACCTATTCCAAAGTGAAAAGCATAGCCGGATGTGCTCTTTCTATCATCAATACTTCTAGCATTGTCATTGTCTATGTAACCTATGAGTTTGAACTCATCTGATGTTGAATACAAAATTTCATGATTCTTAGTTCCACATACATACCTCAAAATCCTTTTTCTAGCTTTCTAATGTGAATCTTTTGGAGATTCCATGAACCTTGAGATGAGGCTCACACCATACATAATATCCGGCCTTGTGGCCATCAAATACATGAGACTTCCAACTAGTCTTTTGAATAATGTTGGATCTACAAATGATCCATTGTCATCTTTGATTAACTTCAAACCTACTACAATAGGTGTTGGCGCTGGCTTGCAATTCAACATGTTAAATCTCTTCAAAACATCATTAGCATACCTTGCTTGTGAAATAAAAAATCCATCTTCTAATTTTTGAACTTTTATGCCCAAAAGATTGTGCATGAGACCTATATCTGTCATCTCAAATTCTTTCTTCATAGCTGATTTGAATGAATCAGTAGATATATTTCTAGTGATGATTAAATCATCCACATATAAAAAAACAATGAAAAATTTACCTTGCTCATTGATCTTGATGCATATGGTAGGCTCATTGTTGCTCCTACTAAAACCATTCTGTATCAAATAAGAATCAATCTTGTTGTACCAAGCTCTAGGTGCTTGCTTGAGACCATAGAGAAATTTTTTCAACATGTATACCTTTCCTTAATGACCTTAAATCTCATAACCTTCTAGTTGATTCACATAAACCTCTTCTTCAAGAAAACCATTTAAGAATTTTAATTTTACATTCATCTGATAAATATGCCATTTGTTTTGAGCCAAAATTACTAAAACCATTTGTACCATGTCCAAACGTGCTATAGGTGCAAATGTTTTGTTGTAATATACTCCATATTGCTATGAAAAACCTCTTGCAACCAGCCTTGCTTTATATTTTTGTAGTTTACCATCAACAATATATTTGGTCTTGTAGACCCACTTCACTCCTATCACGTCCTTTCCTTTTGGAAGATCTACCAATTCCCATGTCTAATTCTTCTCTATGACGTCTATCTCATCATCCATGGCTTGAACCCAAACTTCATTGTTTATAGCCTCTTTAAAGTATATTGGATCTGTAGCTTGAGAAAACAATGCAAAAACTAAAAAAGTATTAGTTGTATCAACATTATAAATCTCACTAAGAATCTTTGTTTTCTATTGCGAAAGGACTATCTCGATGATGGACCATTTTGTCTTGAAGGAGTAGCTTCTAGTGTTCTTTTTCGTGTCTATTGAATGGTTGAAGATGCCTAAATCTTGGAGATATCCTAAATGTAGATGGACATGTAGCTTGTGCTATAACTAGTGGTGCATGTCTAATATTTGAAGAAGATACGATACATTGCTTCTCTATGCTTTCATCTGCCATATCATCATGAGGAATATCTTCTCGCTACACCGACTATTTTCTCCATCACCTACCTTATTTTCAACAAATTGTACATCTCTGCTAATTATTACCTTTTTGGTAACTTGATTGAATAACTTGTAAGCTTTTTTATTCTTTAAATATCTAACAAACATGCATTTTTATCCTATGTTTTCTAACTTATTCCTTAGCTCATCGTGGCACATGTGCGTATATCACACAACCAAGAATTCTAAAATGAGAAAAATTTTGTTTCCTCTTAGTCTAAGCTTGTTGAGGAACCATGTTTGAAAAAAATTTGTTGACGCATGTTTATGATGTAAAAAGCATTCTTTACTTCTTCTACCCAATACTCATTTGAAAGATGTTTTTATTTCATCAAACATCTCGCCATCTCCATGATAGTTCTATTATTTCTCTCTACCACACCATTTTGTTACTGGTGTATACCGAAGTAAATTACTTGTGTATGTACCATGATATTTGCATAAATTCATAAAAACATTGAAACATACTCACCTCCTCTTTTCTCGTCCTCAAAACTTTGATGTAGTACCCACTTTTTTTTTCAACTAAAGCCTTGAATTACTTAAATTTATCAAAATCATCTGATTTGTGTCTCAAAAAAGAACAACCATGTCTTTCTTGTATAGTCATCAATAAATGTCATAAAGTATGAGCAACCTCTAATAGAATTTGTTTGCATTGGTCCACATAAATATGAGTGAACAATTTCAAGTGGTGCACTTGTTCTTTTTGTTTTTCCAACTAGGAAGGACTCTCTGTGTTGCTTCCCCAAAATACAACCTTCACAAACTCTATCTAGTTTCTGAATCAAAGGAAAACCTTTCACCATATTTTTCTATGTAATAAATTCAAACCACAAAAGTTTAAATGACCAAACCTAAGATGCCATAGCCACGATTCATCTTTTTCAATGATCAAAAGTTGATTCAATCTCTTTAGCTTTGGATTGATCTATAGTATGAGCTTCGGATGTGGCTGGTATAATATTCAAAGGAAACATTATGTTGTTTGTCATCTTCACTTTAACAATCACCTGGGTACTTGGAGATTTATCCATGATCACACATTCATTGTCTTCAATGTAAAATTTGTATCCCTTTTGTACCAATTGACCAATGCTCATAAGATTATGCTTCAAACATGCAACATAATAAACATCTTGCATAATATTTTGTTCCCCCTTTTTTTATTACAATGTTGATTGTTCCTTTTCCTTTTATAGTCATTGTATTATTATTCCCAAGGGTAACTTTTGTCTTTACTAACTCATCCAAATTAGAAAATAAATCTAAGTTACCTGACATGTGATTACTGCAACTAGAATCCAAATACCACACATCACTGGGAATCTCTTGGGAAATATTACACTCAATAGGCGCTGCTTCGGCAATCTTTGTACATGCATAAACATGGAGGTTGGAGTAGAGCTTCCAACCTGATTTTGATTCTGCTTGTTCTGATCATAATACTTTTTCCTAAATTCAAAAGCATAGTGCCCATATCTCTTGCAATAGTGACACTACACCTGTCTCTGACTTGAAAAATGATTATGATTGTTCTCTTGACAATGTCCTCCTCCACTTGAGTTTGATGGACCGTTCTTATGTTCTCTATATGAACTTCTTCCGCCGCCTCTAGGGCTGGAAGTTCCTCTTTCTTTTACACAATTTCTTGATACCTGTGATGAAAAATCTTGATCTACAACTACATGTGATCTATTTAACCTTTTTCATGATTTATTAGTGATGCATGCAACTCATCAATTGAAAACTGACTTAGATCCTTAGTTTCTTTAATAGAAACTACCAAAGGATCAAATTTTGTAGGAAAACTTCTAAGCAACTTTTCAATAATTCTTTTGTCCTCAATATTTTCACCATGAGATTTAATTTGATTGACCAAACCAACTACAAAAGTAAATAATTATTTTATGGAATCTGAATCTTTCATTGACATATTTTAAAAATATCTATGAAGTAATTGTAGCTTGGTGGTTTTTACTTTCTCTTTACCTTGATACGCAACTTGGAGAGTTTCCCACGTAATTTGTGCTTTACTGCTGCTGCCACTCTGGGTAGGATGCTTTCATGCATGTCTTGATGAATGAAGAAAAGAGATTTTCCGTATTTCTTTCTTAATTCCTTTAAAGTTTCTTTCTACTGTAAGAGTGCATCATATGTTGTTGCATCTGTGGGCTCTCTCTTTCTTAATTCCTTTTTTTTGTTGTCGGGTTTAACATGGGTTTGAGTGGAAAAAATGTGGGCATTACACTTGGTATCAAAGTCATGGGTTCAACGCTTGGACCCTAGACCGACATTGAAACCCGTAAACCGATTAACGAATTTGAACCGCCATAACTAAAATAATAAAGTTGTTTGAATTATTGTACTCGCCTAATGGCATTTTGTCGAACCCTCATTAACCAAAAATGTTGAATTAGATTGATGTTTTTGTGAACTTATGGTGTAGCAAGAACTTGATTCTCCTTTGAAAATATGTTGTTTGATGAGTCCTAACTCTTGCTTTAATCGTATGATGCAATAAACCCATTAAGAATCTTCCTTGTTGGACTTGTTGGAATGATAAATTGTATGGTGTGATTCTTATGGTTTAGCATTAGTGGTTGTGTTCGGGAAACTAACAGAGTAAATTAGAAGTTTTTAGTCATATAAAGCTCCCCTTTTTCCTTCAGTGGTTAGACGAGTTAGTTTTGGTTGCCACTTTGGCAACTTAATCCCCGTATGAGTAAGTGGATATTAGGTCTTGGTGTCACATTTGATCAAAATTTGTGTATGCATTATTAGAATGGAGCTTGAGTTATAGTACCCCTATTGGTGGCCATGAAGGGATGCAAAGTGATTGTGATGTTGACTTTCTATATTTTATATATATTTGTAAACTGGTGTTATTTTATCAAGGACCAACATCTTATTTTATGATTGGATTGAGAATCTCTGAGGCTCTTTTAGTTATTTATATTTTTGCGTATGCATTATTAGAATGGAGCTTGTTTATCTGTTGGCTTCTTAGCTAAATGTTACGTGATTCTTTCTTGCATGTTATTGAGTTGGTTCTACATTTTTTTTATTGTGGAATTTCATCATATGAGGGTACACCCTAGGTTCCCGGAATGTCTTCTTAGGTGTTTTAAGTTATGCATTTGTTTTTGGAAAGACAGAACCACCGAGTCTATTTAGGATCTTGGATATTTTGTTGTGTAGTGTTGTCTAGTTTGCAATTTGATAGCGGTGGTGGTGATTCTCTTACAACCTGATAAGAGATTTTATCCTCGTCAAAGTATATGTGTTTGGTTATGGGTTTATGGATTTTGTTAGATTTGGATTGACTATTGATTGATTGTAGATGTTAGTGGAAAAGTATTTGTTTGGTAACGACATTTCATCAATGAAATGCTATATTGTATCATGGTTTCCTTGTTTCAACTTAGAAAGTATTGGATTGTGGATTGTATGCATCTTGGTAATTATGGTTAGACTTAAGCCCATTTGGGTAATGTGTTTAATTAAGTGTACTTTTTTTTCTCGATGAACCATAAATAAGTCTACCCTTGCCTTAACTTTTTTAAATTGTTATGATTACCACTGTATAACCTATTAATCATTGGGTTACGTGGAGACTCGTATGGATGTATATGGGTCTTTTGGACCTTGTTTTAGATATTTTAGTTTTATAGATCTTAATATTTTAATCTCAGTTGTGTTTATATTGTGTCCCTTCTTTCAAAACTATAATTCTTGGTCGTAAATTCCATGATTAGGTAGATTAGTTGGTTGTCGTATTGCATTTGATGTCTTCTAATGGGAATGTGGTGTCCTTGGAATAAAATTTTCCTTATCATCTTGTTGCTTGGTTGATGGTATCTTGTGGAAATATGAGTGTTGATTTGAAACTTTCCTTTTCTTATTATGTGAGAAAAAAAATTTAGCCTAAACAACAAACATTTTTTTCTCCCAAATTGATGTAAACCTCTTAAATTTGTAAAATTAAAAAATTGCTTCTTTAAACTCCTTCGATACTTGTGGAGAACCACTTGGAGTGATTCAGTGATGTTTGTAATTCTTTGGTAAAATCTTGAAATTTTGTGTCGCACATGTTGGGTGATTGATTCCTAGTTCTTACAAAATTAATGATGTATATATTATGTTTAATGTCTCTTGTTTCCTTAGAATTAAAAATGTGATATGTTTGACTATTCCTTCTCATTAAAATTTATAGGGTAAGATGACTCACCCAAGCACCATAAAACTCTAATTGAGGGATTTGGTTTTGAAACTTAACAAATAAAATTAAACATTAGTAAAAGGAAAATGGTTCCTTGCTATAATCTTGGTAGAGTAATAGAAGAAATAAAAATTTGTGAGAACTAGAAAGGAAACGTATCCATTTACCTTCACTAGTAGTGAAATAAATAATTTTCCACGTCAAAATGGTGAAATATCATGCCAACATTGGTGGTGCAACTTACTGATGCAAATATGTGATATCATAATAAAAAGAAAGATTTTAATTAAGAAAACTTGGCAGAAATGTGCTTAGCAAGTGAAACTATAACTATTGAAAAGTAATAGTTGGTTTTGAAATGAGTAAGATTTATGTGTATTAAGTTCAGTGTATAATTAAACCCTTAGTTTTGTCACCTACCCGTATTTTTGAAACACCTTGTTGTTAGTGATGTGTTCTAATTACGTAGTACTCCCTTGTTCATACACATATGTTCCTTTCCCTTGTAGGATTTTTAGGTCGTCATACCCTTGTTACCTCGTAACTCGACAAGTGTGAGTTGTGGCCTTTTATGAGTGGTTCTTATCTCTTATTTTCTTTAAGAAAAGCAACCTCCTTGTGTGTTGTTTTAGTCCTTGGTGACATAGGTTATTTTGATTTTAAGGATATGACACAAATTTGGGAAGTCCTCTTTTCTTCTTGTTCTAAGACACACCTTCTTGTTGTTGCCCTTTTGTTCCATTTGTAAAGGAAAGTGCAAGTTGTTTTCATAAGTTGTTACTCACTTTTGGTACGATGCACTTTTGGATTGTAGTTAGACCCTCTTGTTACTTGTTCTTCCCTCTAGCTCCCTTGAGTGCTCTTTGGTGTTATGATTTATGCTTGTGCTCTCTTTATGGTTATTTCAAGCTTGAGCAGGATTTAAGATAAATAAATCCCATTGTGTTATAGTGAATGGTGCTTCTTGTATTGATATGTTAGTTTCTAGTGGAAATATTTTCTTAATGTTTGACATTTATAAATTAGGTTAGTGTTGTGTGTTCATTTTTAAGTGTAAAATCAGGCTATAGGAAACCTTTTGGTCATGTTTCTGCTTAGTATTACCATGAAAATTTAATTGTACCCTCTTGAGTTATAGAAGTGCTTCCCATGAATAGTTTTCTTTATTGTAAATGTTTTGGCTAATTTAAGTGTCCTTCCTTGTTGTTAAACCTCATCTTGTGTGATCTCAAAATTGTGAGACCTTTGAGTAGACATGTTTCTCGTACAAATTGTTGGTCATGGTTGATTTTTGCTAGCCTTGTCTAAATAACAAACTTTGAAGCGTAACTCGACCTCTTATCCCAATTTTACCCCCACGGGGCAAAATTGATCAAACATGGCTTTGCATGACGGAAGAAACTCTAAGGGTCGGCTCGATCCTACGAGCTCACATTTCAAATCCATAGTAAGGTTACAGGTGTAGACTTGTATAATGGAGGAGCATGGTTAGCAAAGGAGCATGGTTAGCAAATGATCAAACAACGTTAAAGGAAGATAGAGGATCACATGAAGAAAACAGGGGAAAGGCTCAAAGTTTTCAGAATTAGCCACATACAAGTCAACTTGGGGCCGAATAGCAGACTCGCGATGAAGGTGCCACGAGTTAACTCAAGACAATTCCAAAAGGGAACATCAAAAGGAAGACCCCAACTGTGCGCGGAGCTTCCATGTGCCCCAGGTCTGAAAAGGGACAAAGTTGGATGTTGAAAAGTCCAAACAAGTGGAAATAACCATGTATCATCTCAGTGTAATTTTAAAAGAGAGAGCCCAAGGTGGAGACTCAAACTAGTGCCAGCTCTCCACGCAGTCAAGGTCCAATAGAAGTGAAATGGCTGCGGGCCCAAATTGGTTAAGTATAAAAGGATTAGCAGAAACCTCCACATGTTGGCTCGACGCAACTTCAAAAGCAAAATAAAGAGGCAATCTCCCATATGTGTTGAGCCTCCACATGTCTCGGGTAAGACATATGGCCCCACCAAACAAAAGGGACTTAGCCAAAACACAAAGAAACAGAAAAGCTACGGAAGGAGCCATGTGTCTCTTCAATGCAACTTCAAAGGAAAAATCCAAAAGTGGTCCCCAAACATGTGCCAGCTCTACATGTGGCCATGTTTCAAGTCAAAGCGGGAAGGTGGGCCTTGGAAGGATTTTTTGCCAAAAGCACAAGCGAGACACAGGGAAGACTTTTCACAAAAGTGGAAAATACAAGTTCACGAGCACTGAAGATGACTTTTGGGAAATGAAAAGTTGCAGTATGCCATGGGAATTTTACATTTTTATAACTTTCATATATTCGCGGTTTGTAAGTGCGGGCCCATGAGCCCGAGGATGTTTGTTCAACAAATGAAAAATGTGAAGTTACGGGCTTGCGGGGCTGCGGGAGATTTTGTACTTTTGTAAATTTTTCGCAAAGGTGCAAAGTGAATTTCGGGCCCGTGGATCCATTTTGCAAAACTAATTTTTTTGCCATTTTGTATGAATTCGATTCAAATATTCAAATGGGCATATCTTTCGATCCAGTGCTTGAAATTCAACAAATTTGGTACCGTTGGAAAGATCTCAACCTCCTCTACACCATGGAAGCATAAAATATTATTTTTAGTAGGCTTTGATGGGTGAAAATTAGGAAAACATATTTCATGCCATTAATGAAGGATCCGATTGCTTCAACTACCCAGATCTGATCTAGATTTTCCATCTTTCCTTCTCCAACACACCAAATAGACATGGGAACAAGAATTGATAGATTGTAGGTAGATTTGTAGGGCATTGATGGTTGGTGGTTGAGCTTTAAGAGTAGAATCGAGTTTCTCTTCTTTCTCTCTAGTTTTCATCATCTATATATTGTAAACACTTCTCATTTGAGAAGAGAGACATTCTGGAGTGTGGGGAAACTCTGTAAAATTTGTTTCCCAACTCCATTTGAGCTGTAAGCCTTCTCCTACGCTTAGAAAGTGTATTTGTGCCTTTGAGCATCCATGTAATGGTCTGTGCACCTCATAGATTAATAAAATCATGTTTTTGTGGTGTTCTTCAACCCTTTCTCATGTTTTTTTGTTTCTCTGTGCCTCTCCATTTCATGTTTTCTTCCTATGCATGTATTTCATGTTTGCAGTGTAAGATGTCATGTTTTGTGGAGTTTCGATGGAGGATTTGGATCTAGATCTATTTCACTTCAGTCTAACCTCCTTCATCTCCTTTTTCCCCTGTTTCATCCTCCCTCAGTAGAGTATCTTGCCACTTCCTTTTGTGGTGTATCACTTCTTAGTGTAGGCTCTCCTTCACTCTCTCTCTCTCCTAGTTCATTGGAATGGTTAGATTAGGATATATTAGTTTTCGTGCACTAGAGTAGTTTGTGGCGGGTAGTTTAGGAAGCGAAAATAGCCTTCTCTGGAGGGCCATCTCAAGTCCGCAACTCCCATAGCTTGAGAGATGATCCAATAATGTGCAATCACATCGGATGCCCCACTCAAAAACTCGGGACATTCGGGGGTGTTTTCATTTTACACTCAATAGTTTTGGCACACCATGTGGGACAGGTCTCAAGAACCTTACCACTTCATTTCATCAAGTAAAGTGTTCTTTGTGAGATTCATCCTTTTGAGGCACTTGAAAAGCACAACTGGTGACTCCATCTAGTCAACAAACCATTCTCTGAGTTGCAGAATTTCCTACCATCCATTCTTCTTTCCACGTCTTTCATTTCCTTCCATTCCATAAAGTTTTGTAATCATGACTTCATTTACATCTTACAATTAACACTTGCAGCAGATGCAATGCAGTCCACCTCCAATGTATTTCGTAACTCCTCCGATCAGCATTATGATGAAATCAAAAATAATCATGGGTACCCATACGAGCAAAGCGCGAACTAGTTTGGCTATGGATCTTATCAAGAACAAGGGTATGCATATAATGATAACAGCTACATGGAAAATGTTGATCTGCTGGAGAAGATTCAATGGATGGAGGCATGCATGGTACAATCAAGGGCCACATCTCAGATGAAAGTTTTCAGAATTGGCAATAGAGCACCTTCTCCATGGGCTGACCCTATGCCAAGACATTACAACCCTAAGGAGAAGGTTGAATTCATGGTTGAAATGTTTCCTCAACTTACACAATGGATTGAGGATATTGAGGCATATGATCAAAGTGTGAGACAACCTTGTCAATGGGTAAGTCAGTCACAAGCTCCTTTTCCTTCATTTTCACTTTCTCAAGCTTTATCATTTCAACAATACAAAGATTCAAGCCCCTCACTTGCTGCCCCAATTTTTTTTTCCTTTCTCCATCCCCTATTCTTCAATCCCACCTCAATTCCTCTGCCATTTTCCCTTCCAAGAATTCATTTCCTCCAAACAAACAAGAATTTCCACTTCCCTCACCATCACAAATAATTAAAAAGTTGGTTAAAACCCCATCCACTCCTATTTTCTTCCCAATTCCATGTGGGAAGAGATTCCAAAGACTAGTCAAGGAGAACAATGAGGAAGAGGAACCCACCGGAGAAGAAATGATATAAAATCTAAAGAATTGGGCTACCAAATTTTAGTTTACAAATATCCCCTTGATGCTTAAGGTAATAGAAGAGGTCAAGGTTGAAGAGCAAATGGTGGCTAAGGCTAAGTTTGCAATAGAAGGAGAATAAGAACAAGAGGAAGAAGATCAGCAATTCGTATCCTCTGAATACATTGTCCATGATGGCACTTTGTCCGAAAGGAATGTTGATCTAATCCAAGTTGCATTACCGATTAAGACAGAGAGAAGAACAATCAGCTCCAAGTTCCATTAAAGAGGAGAAACTCGACGAGCTATAATTATATTTGAGGACACTTAATGAAGAAATAATTATTGAATATTTTTGCTTTCTTTTGAAGGGCCTGATTTGATTGATGAACCCATGACGGAGGAGGACCATATGGTTCTAGAAGCTTCATGTGCGAGTAGGCCATAGAAGAACCTTGATTCTTCCTCCCACTTCATCCCCTTCGATCTACGATATTGAAGAAGAGTTTGATCTTTCAAACTTCATGTTTGAGGACGAAAGGAACCATGGTGAGAAAGTTACTGGATCGGGAGGACACCATGGAGGAGGTTGAGCACATCCAGCAGAACAACAAGGAGGTAGATTGTGCATCCAGGACTTGGAATATTTCTTTGATGGAGAGGAGCCTGAGTAGATAACATCATTTTCTCCTCCATAATCCACCTTCCAAGCACATGATACTACTACCATGAAGGAGAGCATTTGATTACAACAGCCTAAACTTCATAAAATCCCTCTAGAACCAAGGTTGGAAGATATGAATCTTTCATGTTCTTCATAGGAGGAGGGGAAAGAGTAAGAGGATGTCATCATATCTTCCACACCATCTACCCAGGAAGGTCAGAAAGAAGACTCCATTCTTGGAGTTGAAATTTAGAGCGATGGGCACATTTAATGGACTAGACTGTGCCCAATCATGTACTTGGATTCATTGGAGTCAAGGGAAAAGCCAAAACTAGTCATGCCCACTTCAAGGCATGAGGATGAGTTTCAAAGCACCGAGGGTCACCATTAGCACCTCTAGGAGTCCAATGCCAATCAACTTGAGGAGGTATTTTTGATTGATGTTGATACCTTGATGATATGGGTGGAGGATCGACCTCTTGTTAGTTTTTCACTCATTATAATAGCCATGTTTAGTGCCAAATCAGATACATGGCTGCCTATTTTGAGAAAGGGAAGTTATTTCTCCCTGCTTGTAGTAGGCTTTGTTTAGCTTCTCTTTGTTAGGATTAGTATAGGAGTAGGAGTAGGTTTGTTTTCAGCAGAACAAGTTCTTTTGCACACTCTGCATGTCTTAATTGAGGCATGTATGATTTTATCTTTATACATAAGTTTTGTTCATATTTCTCCGGAGTGCGAAGCCAAGCCTTTCAAGTATTCATGAAAGAGAGACCCATAGTTTCCTGTAACAGTTGCTAATTTCAAATAAAACAAATACAAAGCAACTAAAATAAGATTTGAGCTACCCATTTTAGGGACAGGTGAAAGCCCCAGGTCATTACAATTCTCTAATCTCATAAATCAAGGTTTTCTTATGTAAATTCATAGAGCGAACAATGGGGTGAGTGTAGGGTCAGTAGGATGCAGGAAATTGGGGATAAGTTTCAAAGAAAAAGATCAGTACCAGGCTATCATTCTTGAATCCATGCCCAATGGATGAAATAATGCAACCTGGTCTCTTCATCTTGTAGAGAGATGTCCCCATGAGTCGCCAAACTATTATCCCATTTTTACCCCCTCCAGGGTGAAATTGATCAAACACGACCCTACACGAAGAAAATCTATGGATCGGCTCGATCCTATGAGCTCACATTTCAAATACAACATCGGGTTTGTTGGTCTGAAAATCATCGCTTGGGCAAATCTATGGATAAACGAGCCAGCATTGTGCGGGCATAGCCCTTCTTTGAGTCAAAGAAAGCGAAATCGCCCGGTTTATTACTATTCTACCAGGAGACGAATGCATGCAAGTCTCACAAATTCTACCTTCGGGGTTTGGGATCTCATCCCAAAGAGGGGTGTTTCCATTTGCAAAAATAAAGGAAAGGAAGAGGGGATGAAGAAATAGTAGGTCCGAAGGGAGAAAAGAAATGAACTCCAAAGCGAGAAAGGTCGGAAGGTTTATGTTTTGGGATTGGTAGTAAACAAAGCCAAACCTACTTGCATAAACGAACAAAGCAATACTGATGAATAAATGACAATAAAATAGAAGCGAGATCCAACAAAATAAACACACAGATCTGACGTAAGAAAGATCTAATGCACATAACACATGTATTCAGCACAAAGTCTAAATATTGTATTAATATTTTCCTTCTGTTACAAAAATCTCAAAGTCTTTTCTCCTCACTTCTATTTTTCATCTGAAAGATATCCACTCATCCATCCCCAATACAACAAGTATTGGGGTATTTATAGAAGAAGGAGAGAAAAGAAGGCAAAAAGGAGCCAACAACTTATTTACAAAGATATTTACAAAATATCTAAAAGTCATGTTGACTTTTGACAACTTGATGGATGACATCATCCCATGATGCAACATGGATGATGTCATCATTTGTGTCAACATACTCCAGATATTCCCAAAAAGAAATTCAAAGAAGAGAGAGAGAGAAGAAGAAGAAGAAGAAGCTACTCGTCGTCGTCATCATGCTACGAAAGGGGGTGGACTGCTTTTGTTGTTGCTCAGGTGACGAGATATGGAATTGAGAGCGGTATTCCATAAACTTGTTGATCATGGGCCCTAGTTGATCCTGGGAAGGATCCTTGTGCCGCTCACTGATCGCCTCACAAGTCTCCCGCTCATCTATGAGCTTCTCGGGGAGTTTGGAATAGTCTTTTTCCGCTTCAATGAGTAACCCAATGAAGTCCCGGCAGGCCAGCAGGTTGTTGATAGACTCTGCGTCAAAAGTGACCTCTGGCCCCATGCCTTGAGAAATGATCTCCTTGAAGATCTGAATGGTCTCCTCAGCTTTTCTTAAAGTAAAGGAAGGAGTAAGTAACCCTGGCGACATGTTAAGAACGATCCGTTCCATTTGGTGCATCGCGTCCAGGGCTTCTTCCTTCACTTTGTCAATCTTTTCTAGGACAAATTCTAGCTGATCCACCTGGTAATCCAGAGTGGACATGATTTTGTTGAGGGAAGGAAGAGAAGAAGAAGGGACAGAAGGGACCTCGGTTGTTGTAGCAATGCCGACATCCTGAGTGGATGAGCCTATTGGAATATCCTCTTCTGCTTCTTTCTCTGGGCATAACCAGAGTTATGACTGTCCGGTCTTTGCGGAAGGAGGACTCTCAGGAGCATCTTTTTGAATGGTGTTGGATTCACCCTCTATGCCTTTGTCCTTGCCTTTAGGCTGTTGTTTAGATCGGGAGGTGCGTTACCCAATGGGGAGGTTGTGAAATCAACCCCGAGGTAGATTAATCCGTTCATCCGGCACCAATGCTCTGTTCTGCGCAGAGTCTCCTTGACCCTCTCCTCAATCGTCTGAGGTGCCTTAGTTCTATCAATGGCTGGAAAAGGCCAATTGTCCCCATCTGTGTTAGTATATACTTGGTCTACTTCATCCTCTGTAGTTTGGAAGCCTTTGGGAAAATTGTTACCCCGTATTGGATGACTTCGCGAGGCTAAGCAAGAATGGTCCTTTCTCCTGAGCTCAACCTCATGAATGACATCGATGTAGATGTCTTCGATCTGAGGGATGTGGATTGGATCTAGCTTAGCCCTTGGCAGATAACTTCTTGGGTCGAAGGTAGGCCTGGCCGGGAAATCATGTTTCAAATTAAGCAGCTCCAACTCTGCAAACATGTCCTTTGCCTTATGATGGGTAAGGCATGTATATCTGCCCACTGTGAGGGGGAAAGGAGTTCCACCCTTCTTTCTTTTGAGGCACTTCTCATGATAGGTGATCAGCTACCTTGATAGTTCCAGCAGAATCAGTTTGGGTCCAGCATACCTCGGTAGTCTAGTTGGCTCTCCCAAGAAGTTGGCTGCCCTCAGATAGGTGAACGTGGGAAATTGGGTGAACAGGGCCCCCCATTTCTCAGTGGCCGCCACTATGCTCTTGGTCATGCGACCGTAAGTCATATTTGGCCTCAACAGGCAGATGATGTGGTAGAAAAACACATCGTTGATTTTTGTGAATTGAGGGATGCTATTCTCCAGCCTCAACTCTGGGTAGTATTCATATATTTTGACCTGAGGCCAAACCCCACTCCGCATCAGGCCTGGGTAGTCTCTCTCTGATGCTGCAGTGTAAACAACATAGGAATTCATGTAGAATCTCCCTGTTGTATTGAATTGTTAAAGCTGCTCGAAGATGTTGCTGCTTATAATCTCTGCCCATTCAAAGCGCTGATCAGGCATATTCTTATTCATGGTCTCTAAGTACCGCAAATTCCATTTATGGAAAAATTGGGCGTCAGGAAGCCCAAATACCCGGCTCAGGAAAGTGATGGTGTCACTGAGCTCCTCCGAGAAATCACTGCGGTGAATGATTTGTGGCCATCGGGTCACTACCTTTTTGTTTTTCAAATAGACCTCGTTCATCAGCTACATGCACTGATCTTCGTTGTCGTCCCAGGCCTTAATGCAATCCTCTCGGCTGACGGCCACAAAGTGCCGATGATGAGGGATGCCGAGTATTATTTCGAAGTGGCGGGCAGTGAGGTTAATGACGACCTCGCCCTTGTCATTTACGACACACCTTGTGTCCTTGTTGTAGCACCGGGCAACTACCATCATGAATTCATTGTTGACGGCGCTGACTGGGATTCCTCCAGCGAAGTGTAGGGCACTGCCCATTAGTTTGTCCATCCATGGACTTCTTGTTACCTTCTGAGTCCTGACCCAGAATTCCTCCATATCAATGTGACCCAACTCTGAGTCTCTGATGTCTAGGTCGCATTCGGCCTGGGAGTCAGGCATTCTGACCCTCTGATATTTATATTTCATCTCTTCTTCTGTAAGTTTGGCCTTGCCTTTGGATTTGGTAGGTCTCTTGCTTGATGTAGACATATGTTCTTGAGCTTAATTGCTGATCTGCACGAAGAAGAAGCGAGACCCAACCCAAAAAGGTTGTATTAGCCATTTGATCTTCCATTGAAGTGTTGTCAGAAGAAAGAGTTAGTGATTTTGAGGCTCAGGGCGCAGGGCGCATGAAAGCTGCAGCTTACAGGGCTAAATAGGTAAGGCGCACAGGAAAAAGGTGTTGCAGGGTTAAATCAGCGCCAAAGGCGCATGGCGCATAGATACTGCAGGGTACATTTTGCAAAGGGCGCATGGAGATTTGGTGTTACATAGGGACAGGATGTGCCAAAGGCGCATGTATTTTCATGTTGCGTGGAAAATTGGTGCGCCAAAGGTGCATGTATTGTTTGTGTAACATGAACTTTTCATGCGCCAAAGGTAACTTGGCACGGTGCACAGAGGGTCTACACAACATGATGTTGCTATCATGGGGAATGCGCCCGCGCCTTTGATAGTTTTACACTTGGCATAGATATACACTGATGTTGCACAGGTGTAGGGTACGCCCAAGAGGTGCAGGTTTTGATCATGTTGCAGGGGTGACAGATGCGCCAAGGGGAAAAGGAAACATACAGTCTCTCTTAGAGCTTTAATTATTCTCAGAGGGGTTTTTCATATGGTTTAGCTTCTCTTTTCTTTTTGCAGGGTCATTTTTGTAATGAAACGGCTTAAACAAAAGCGGTTCAAACCATGAATTCAGAACAGCTTCCTCTACCAGCAGATCTGGAAAGAGGGGGAGGAATATGTGGAAAGACAATGGGGGAGCTAGTTCAATATTTCATTCTTTCCAATCCAAAACCAGACCAACAAGCAAACAAAGAACCAAAAACGTGAAACACACGAAAGAGATAAGAACCTCTTACCCGGATAAATAGCGAAGAACATGCAAATGGGTCCACTACGTGTTTGAAAACGAGCAGGCGGAGTGCGGCGAGTGCTCGAGAGAATATAATAAGAAAAACATGATTACTCTGGTGATAATGACATTTGCAGGCGCGCTATATATAGGTGAGTCAGTAATAAATGCACCACCAACTTTTTCAAGTGGCGCATGGAAATTACTGCTGAAATAGGAAATCATGCGCCCTTTGGTGCACCAAAGCACTTTCCAAAGATGAAGTTAAGTGTGCCTTTGGCACACCAAAAGTGGTGTCGACATGAGTTTATGTGCACCTTAGGCGCACCAAAACTTGGCGCAACAAAAGGATTGTTAGCGAGCAGAAGGCGCATGCGCCTTGGCACACGCAGGGAAGCCTCAACAGAGAAAGGCGCACCAAAATGCCTGTTGACACGAAGAAAGCATGCGCCAAAGGCTTTAAAGGGGGCGCACCAAAAGGAGATGCAACAGAGTAATTCCGTGTGCCCAGCCAAAAGACCAAAAAAAAAAGACTAAGTTCGGAAAACCAGATTTCTGAAAAATGGATTTTGCAACGTTCCGAACACAAGGGATCCCTGATGAGGGATTGGAACAAAATTTTCGGTGCGGTTATCAGTAAAATTTCCCTTATCAATTTTACGGGATAACAGCTGGCTCTTTCTGGGGACTATCCCCGAGCAAACTTGGGGGTAGAGAATCCCAGATCTCATGTGCCTATCCATTGGGTAACAGAGTCAAAAACAAGGGCGACCAGGAGGGAGAACAAAGGAAACACACAACAAATTGAAAACAAACACACAACTAAAGAAAACTGTACAAAGAAGAGAGCAAGCTCTACTTCTTGAAGATTTTCAGATGTTGCCCGCTATAAGGAAGCGGGAGCTCGGTTCCATCTAGATATGAGAGATAGAAACTATTCTCTCCATTGAGCTGCTTGATCTTGAAGGGCCCTCTCCACAGGGAATCAAACTTTCCATGCATGCCCTTTGGCTCTCTTCGCTTGTCCCACAGAAGGACGAGGTCTCCCACTTGGAAATCCCTTTGCTTAGCTTTTTTATCGAATAATCTCTTGACTTGATTCTGATGTTCGGTGATCCTGTCGACCACTCTTACTCTCTTTTCTTCGAGCTCTGTCAGATACATGATCCTCTTTTCAAGAGAATTTTGGAAAGTTTCATCTTTGATAGCTCATGCCAAGCACAGAGCAGGAAGTTCAACAGAAATGGGAAGCTCGGCATCAGTGCCATATAACACTTGGAAAGGTGACATGCCGAGAGACCTCTTGGGAGTAATATGATCGGCCCACAAAGCGTCGTACAAAGACTTGTGCCACATTCATTGATTCTCATCCACTAACTTTCGTATGATGGTCACCAAGTTCTTGTTACTGGATTCCGCCTGACCATTTCCCTGAGGGTAATAATCTGAGGCGTGAGCCAAAGTTATCCCATATTCATAGCAAAAACTAATAACTTCCCGTGAGGATAAGTTAGAAGCATTATCAACAACAATTTTGTTTGGAACGCCAAACCTGACAATGATATTTTCTTTAATGAAATTGCAAACCAACTCAGAAGTGGCATGCTTGACAGGTATGGCTTCCACCCACTTGGTGAAGTAATCCATTGCTGTAAGGACATAACTATGTCTGGCACTCGATTGAGGATTGAGTGCACCAATAAAATCAATTCCCCACTGCCTGTTCATGGTTCGTTGACAACGACAGGCCTAAGGGGAAAAGCAGCCAACTTGGGCTTGCCGACGAATTGCTGGCAAGGTTCACACTTTGCCACCCAGGTGGCTGTATCTTGGAAGAGCGTCGGCCAATAGTACCTGGCTCGGATGATCTTATGTGCTATCACGGAGGAAGAGAAATGACCTCCACAGGCTGAATTATGAAAACTTTCGAGTAACTTTACCTGTTGTGGTTTGTCAACACATCGCAAAAAGACGCCATCTATCCCACGTTTATATAAACCGTCATCCCAGATGACATATTTAGCTGCTCTGAGCTTTATAGTGCACTTCTCCTTTGTAGTTAGGTGCACTGGGCATTCGCCGTAGGTGAGGAAGAAAGCGATATCGGAATACCATTCATCACTAGTCGCAACAAATAGGACCAGAGGCAGTGAATCGGGTTTTTCCAGCCGGTCCTGTGCTTCATCGGTGTAGTCACCCCTTTCATCAGGGTTTTCTGAATCTTTGTTTTCAGCCATAAGCTGACATAGGCCCTTGCCCCTTACCAGCTTGGTTGGTTTAATATCCAGGTCGTACTCCTGAACCTTCGCAATCCAATTTCCTCGCAAGCTTCCTAACTCCTGTTGAGTTAGAATTGATTTGACCGCCGTGTCAGGGACCAGCACCACCGTGTGAGAGTTTAGAATGTAATACCTGAAATTTTTCACTGCTTTGACAATGGCGAAGGCATGCTTTTCCAGTTGAGACATTTTTAGTTCGTGAGGCTTGAGGGGAGAGCTCATGAACGCAATCGAGATTCAACATCCTCTCGAATTCTTTTGCATCAAGATTACGGACACAGTATGCTCAGATGCGTAACTATACATGATGAAGTCCTTGGAGAAATCGGGACATACCAGGACTGGTGCGTGAGCAACGGAAGATTTTATTTCTTCAAACGACCTTTTCCCTTCCTCGCTCCATCTGAAAGTTGGTGACCCCTTCATCATGTTCAATATGTGACGAGTCTTCTCAGCAAAGTCAGGAACAAAACGCCTGAGAAAGTTCACCTTTCCGAAGAAAGAATGAACACCAGTCTTGCTTGTAGGCAGAGTAAGGCTTTGAATAGCCTTAACTCTTTCGGTATCTATCTTTGTTCCTTCTTTGCTAACCACATGCCCTAGCAACTTTCCTTCCGTGACTCCAAAAACAGACTTTTTTGGGTTTAGGGAGATCCCATGTTCTCGGCACCTGGCCAATATTTGCTCCAAATGATCACAATGATCATTTCGTCGTTTAGAGAACACAGTTAAGTCATCTAGATAAACCACAATGACCTTCCCCATCATACCTTTGAAAGCAAAGTCCATGGCTCATTTGAAAAGTGGCACCAAGATTAGTTAGGCCAAAAGGCATCCCATTGTAGGCAAACATACCCCGAGGAGTAGTGAATGCTATTTTAAATTGATCTTGAGCAAAACTTCAATCGATTGTAGCACGAAAAACCATCAAGCATGGACAAAGATCTCTCGATCCGATTCTTTGCTTGCAAAACTTGATCCATTATAGGAAGGGGGTAGTTGTCTTTCAAGGAAGCCTAATTCAAATTGTGAAAGTCTACGTATATGCGTATCTCGCCATTTTTCTTGCGCACTGGCACAATATTTGCTACCCAAGTACTGTGATGGATAGGAAAGATGATTCTCGCATCCAGCATTTTCTGAATTTCAACCTGGATGGTGCCTAAAATCTTAGGATTATAATTCCTCTGCTTCTGGCGAAAGGCTTTGACATATTCTTTCAACGGGATGTCATGTTGGACATCCTTTGGCTTAAAAGACTTTAGATCGGCATAGGACCATGCCAATACATCCATGTATTTCTTCAGCAACTTGACAAATTTCCGCTTCTCTTCAGGCGTGCAACATTTTCCAATGTTCACAAACTACGGGTGCTCTACCGAACCTATATTGACTGGTTCGGTTTCTGGGGATGAGTCAGGATCATCTCGCCTCTTCTTTTTCACAAAACGATCATGCCTGTCGAACAGCCGCTCCAGAGAAACCAGGCCCTTTGGAATTTTATTTCCTTTGAGCTGACATATGCCGTCATTCCCTTCAGATTCATCGTCTTGATCGGTGACTGATTCACGGCAAGTGGAAGTAGATCCTTCAAAGTGTAATTCTTTGAAATTTTCCACCTTCTCTAGAAAGGCAATGAGTTGATTATCGTCGTTGAATACTTGCCAATGCTGAGAATTGTCTGGCACGCTCGGGCGGAAAACCACCTCAATGGTGTATTTGTTTGTTTTCAAACCTGGGTGAGGGAGCATGAGGGATGCTGAAACAACCAATGAATCGGCCATATCGTTTTGAGCTCTTGGAATGGATTTAATTGAAAAAGCATCAAACTCTTCAATGTTGTCCCATACTGCATTACGGTAATGCCTGAGCCTTTCATTCTTCACTTGATAAATCCTTTTAACTTGATTTACAACTAGCTCCGCATCACCTTGCACTTTTAGATTTTTGATCCCTCTTTCCTTTGTGGCTTGCATGCCAAGTAGCAAAGATTCATACTCAGCAGTATTATTCGTGTTGAAAAACTGCAACTTGAAAGAGAGAGGAACAATCTCCCCTTCGGGAGATATTAGCACGGCCCGATACCACATCCACTGGTTGCACAGCTGCCATCGAACTGCAAGGTCCAGATCTTATTAAGATCTCCTTCTTGAACGAGAACAACCATTTTGTCGGACTCGGTAGACAAGAAATAGTTCCCCATCCCTGATGATTCAAAAAGGATTTGAGCTTTGGGGTCCTCAGAGTTAGTGACCAAGTACTTCTTTTGTGATTCTGGCTCCAAAGTCTGCATTACACCTTTGATGGGGATTCTAGCCTTAGACCAGTCCATATGAATTTCCCCACCAACTTCGCTGCAAAAACTTCTTCCCAGCAAAATTCCATGTAAGCTACCGGAATGTCAGCAACGAGGACTGTCATCTTTACTCTCTTCTCTGGGAATGCCGCAAATGCAAATTACGCGTCTTTGATTTGGCCAATCAATGGAACCTGCTTGGTTTCCAAGGAATAACATCTACCAAAAGGCTTGGTAAGGGTGAGGCCCAAAGCATGGGTGAATTTTGCCGGCATGACGTTATCAGAAGCTCTGGAATCAATTATGCAGTTACTCAACTTGTGACCATTGATTAGGAGGGAGAGATAGAAAGGCTCTATCTTGCCTGATGCAGATGTTGAGGAAACATTTATGTGGGATTCAGAAGGAGTGGAAAGGATTCCTTTTGGGGAAACCTGCTTAGATACAACAGCTTGACTTTGAATATACTTGGTCAATCTTACAAGCTGTTCGGGATTTGACTGAAGGTACTCGGCTTCAGACATTTAGATCTTGGTCTTTTTTGCATGATCTATGATATCAAATGCAGCCAAGGGTTGCGTTGGTGAAGGAATGAGTCCCTCACTTCGCGATGGTGGAATAGGATTACTGGTCTTGGTAGGAACATGAGAGGACTGATTTGGAGGAGAGATGGGGGGAAAATATTTCCTTGTAAAAGACTTGCCAGGGAGTTGAGTAGGAAGAGGATTACCTCTTTTAGCAATGATTGGAGGCGCGTTTGACACAGCCTTCTCCTGCTGTACATGGGCAGCAACCTCTGCTTCTTTTCCTTGCGAGTGGGTAAAAACAGCGTATGACTGTCCGCTTGCATATCCCTGGGTACCCTCTTCTTCATCAGATTCTTCCTCATCAAATTCCATATACCCGATAGTAGAGTCGCCAGTCGGTTCACCGACATCTTGATCATCTTCACCTTGAGACGAAGGTTCTTCATAATACTGCTCTTCTTCTTCAATTTCAGCCAGAGCGTTGGTGGAGGAGCCTCAAGCGCCCGACCATGGAGCGATTGTGGGTAAGCGCGGCCTTTGCGGAATATCCCGGTATGAGGAACTAGGGGAGGCTGGGCCAACTGCTTCTTTAATGCAAGCAAGTCGTTCGCCATCTTTTGAAAGGCCGGATCAGACGAAGTAGCGGGCGAAGGGCCCAAAGATTTAGGCTTGGATGATTCCTTTTTCAATTCGCCAGATATTATCAAATTATCTTCTATTCGAATGGCAGTGGCCTGGGCAAGAATCAAGGTAGCCACTCGCTCTTGAAGGAGCAAGAAACTAACTTTTGAGCTCATAGCGTTTACGAAGAAACACTTTTGATTTTCCGGCGTTGGAAGCATGGCAACAGGGACACGATTGATTAATGCATTGAACCTGGCGATAAAATTGCGCATGGTCTCATTTGCCTCCTTCTTCAGGTGAGTGATCCATGATAATAATGCAAATGCATCTTCTGAAGGTTTGTACCTGTCTTCTTAAAGGTTTGTACACTGTCTTCAAAAGCATCCCGCAAGGTGGCCCAACTAGTAATAGATCCAGCTGGCAAATGCTGAAACCATTCAGTTGCAGGCCCTTGTAGAGTTTCCAGAAAAAGGTGAACTGACACGTCCTCGTGAGATACATCCAGATACTTGCGCATGACATAATGAATGCGATATGTGGGAATCATGCTTTGATTTCGCTCTTGTTGAATTTGGAAAAATTCTTTCGGTTTCCGTGAGGGAGCGCGTGAACTGGATGTGGCAAAGCCAAGGGACCCATAGCATTTCCCCATGGTACCGCCATTTGAAAAGCTGGAAAAAGAACACGGGCTGGGAGTGTGGTTCCACTGAGCAATAAAGCACTGCAAAGGGATGTAGAGGCTCCTTGTGAAAACCGGCTCTTCCGTGGGGGTGAGGCACTTCTGGTTGACCGATCAGCTGAACTTAGTGATGAAAAGCGCGTCGGTGCTACACTGAAATTGTGCCTTTGAAGCCGATCGAAAGTAGGATCGACTTCTCCACGAGCTCACCTGCCACGCGTAAATGGCTCACCTGCCAGCGTACCTTCCAGATCTGGAACGCTGTGGTGCAGATTTAAAATTTATTTTTGGTTGTACTTGCTGATTTTCTGGCTTTTCTGACAAAAACCAGCAGCATGTACTTTTCTAAATATTTAAAAACTATCCTCTTCTAAAAACCGATTGCGGTTAATGACAAATAACAGCGAGGATAAAATGACAGTGAAGATTAGCAAGCTGATTTTCGGATCTAAATCTGACTTTTTCAAAGAGTTTGAAATCTTTGATAAACAGTCAAAAACTCAGATCTACGGCAAAATACGGACTTTTATAAAAACTCAGCGAACTAAAGATCTCCAACTAGGCCAGATCTATGGATCTCAGAAGAAATTTTTTGATTTGGATCACTTTTGCAAATTTTTGGATTTTTAACAAAAAGTGCAGATTTGCAAACAGGCAGTGATTTTTCTGATTTCTCGATTTTCTATCCTACCACCATCATAGATCTGATAGATCTGTTCGATCCCCAGTGGAGTCGCCAAAAACTGTTGGTCCGAAAATCTGTCGCTTGGGCAGATCTATGGATAAACGAGCCAACAGTGTGCAGGGCATAGCCCCTCTTTGAGTCAGCAAAGTGAAACTGGTTTATTGCTATTCTACCAGCAGGAATCTATGCAAGTCTCACAAATTCTACCTTCGGGGTTTGGGATCTCATCCCGGTAGGGGTGTTTCATCGAAAAGAAAGGAAAGGAAGAGGGGATGAAGAAAGAGCAAGTCCGAAGGAGAAAAGAAATGAACTCTAAAGCGAAAGGTCAGAAGGTTCATGTTTTGGGATTGGTAGTAAATAGAGCCAAACCTACTTGCATAAACGAGCAAAGCAATACTGATGATGAATAAATGACAATAAAACAGAAGCAGATCCAACAGAATAAACACACAGATCTGACGTAAGAAAGATCTAATGCACATAACACATGTATTCAGCACAAAGTCTAAATATTGTATTAATATTTTCCTTCTGTTACAAAAAGCTCAAAGTCTTTTCTCCTCACTTCTATTTTTCATCTGAAAGATATTCACTCATCCATCCCCAATACAACAAGTATTGGGGTATTTATAGAAGAAGGAGAGAAAAGAAGGCAAAAAGGAGCCAACAACTTATTTACAAAGATATTTACAAAATATCTAAAAGTCATGTTGACTTTTGACAACTTGATGGATGACATCATCCCATGATGCAACATGGATGATGTCATCATTTGTGTCAACATACTCCAGATATTCCCAAAAAGAAAGTCGAAGAAGAGAGAGAGAGAGAAGAAGAAGAAGAAGAAGCTACTCGTCGTCGTCATCCTGCGGCCGAAAGGGGGTGGACTACTTTTGTTGTTGCTCAGGTGACGAGATATGGAATTGAGAGCGGTATTCCATAAACTTGTTGATCATGGGCCCTAGTTGATCCTGGGAAGGATCCTTGTGCCGCTCACTGATCGCCTCACAAGTCTCCTACTCATCTATGAGCTTCTCGGGAGTTTGGAATAGTCTTTTTCCGCTTCAATGAGTAACCCAATGAAGTCCAATGAGTTGTTGATAGTCTCTGCGTACAAAGTGACCTATGGCCCCATGCCTTGAGAAATGATCTCCTTGAAGATCTGGATGGTCTCCTCAGCTTTTCTTAAAGTAAAGGAAGGAGTAATTAACCCTGGCGACATGTTAAGAACGATCCGTTCCATTTGGTGCATCGCGTCCAGGGCTTCTTCCTTCACTTTGTCGATCTTTTCTAGGACAAATTCCAAGATCATCCGACACTAAAATTTTCCTCCTTAATTTCTATTTCATTAATGTATGATGTTGTTAAGTATAATTAGTAGTAGCGTCGATAGAAGATAACGATCTGCCGACACTAAAATTTTCCTCCTTAATTTCTATTTCATTAATGTATGATGCCACCAATAGTATGTGATAGAAGATAACGGCACCGTCGATGCGGTAATAATGTGGAGTACGGTCAAAGTACAATAGGAATGTTGTAAAAGAAAATATTTGTTGTAAGTGGTCCGGTAATGTTAAAATGTCAAAGTTTGGGTAATTAGAGAAGTAGGGTCTACGTGATTAGGAATTAGAAATATTATATTGGTAATAAGGACAAGGAGTGAGGTCATAAATATTTTGTGTATTTTATTTGTAAAAAGTCTAAAAATGTGGAACCCATGTAAAATGATAAGGTTTATCTTATCTTAGAAGATAAGCTTACATGTACAAATAAGAGTTAAGGTATGGAATATGATTCGTCGAGTAGATTTCTTATCCTATCTTAGAGATAAGATGGATAATCCTGGAAGTTCTATAAATAGAGAAGCTACCCCCTCATTTAGGATAGAAGGAAGTAGTAATAAATATTGTAGGAAGTGTGTGAAGGAAGCCATCGGTTTAAAGGTGTGTTGAAGAAGCCATTAAGAGGTGTAATTGTAAAGTTTCTCCCATAGTCTTGGTGAAAGGCAAGTGAAGTCAATAACACTTGAAGTACCTCATGGGTGAGATTATGTGATTTCATGTTAATATTATAATTTATTTTGATATTTCAGATTTGTCATCATTCTGTCTTATCATAGTCGATGATATTCTTGTGTTATGTTGTTGTTTTGTTTTCAGATTACATCCACCAAACTAAAGGTCATGCATTAGTAAATAATCATAGCATGAGGAGTTCCCGGTGAATAATTATCATAGTGCGGATTGGTGATGACATTTTGGTTCCGTTGGGACCATTCCTCGTCGGTGGATTTTCTGGAGAGATATTCCAACTTAGCCAAAAATCAATTAGACGATAACCTTGTTTTTCTTGTGCATAGTAGTTACCATGGTAAAGTCATTTTTGCCATGAATAGTAGTTACCATGGTAAATTCATTTTTGCTAAAATAGTATTTACTTGCACTAACTTCACTTTTTACCGTGAATAGTATTTACCGCAGTAACTTCACTTTTACCATGAATAGTGTTTACCACAAAAAGTCGAGTTTTTACCATGATAAGTCAAGTTTTACCATAGTTTACCGTGGTCATTTCTATTTAACTATAGAAAGGTGTAAAGTCACTTTCTAGTATAGTGATTCCAATTATTTGTACACATAAGTCTTGTTGATTGTACTTGTGAGTTGGTATTTCACGGTGTTTACTTTTGAAAATGGGAAAGATTCCTATTTTTTCAGCTCAATCTAATGAAGATGCTTCTTCTTTCATTCAAGAGTTTAAGCGATATTGTTTTTGTAATGGCCTTATAAGAAGGGAACAATGGACTGAATTTTTCCTACCTTTTTGGATGGTTCGACACTTAGGTGGTTTGAAACACTAAGTGATAATGTGAAAAATTCATGGGATTTATTAATCGAAAGTTTTCTTGAAGAATTTGGTGAACAACGAAATATGCGAGATATCATGATCGAGATCACAAAGCTATCCCAAGGAGAGAAGGAGAAGATAAGGGACTATCATGCTCGTGTTCTAGAGCTAAGGAGGAAGCTCGATGCCCGAGATCCGGAAGGAAGGACTAGCGGATGGGTTGATGAATGGCATGGATAATCTCCTCTATAAGCACTTCATTCTTGGGATGAAGCCGAGAGATCGACAACGAGTGAAGTATGACCACCCGGCTACCATTGAACAAGCAAAGGAAATTGCAAGAAGGTAAGAAGAAAGCATGGAAGAGGAGCCCAAAGAAATTGTGGCTAAAGCAGAGCCTACACCAACGCCTTTGGTCCAGAATCCACAACTACTCCCGGTGAGCACAAATATTTCTCCTAGTACATCTCTACCGAGTATGAAGATCTGCTCAAAAATATGGGTCGATTAACTATTAATCTTCTTGAGGAAAGGAATTTAGTTCTCATGGAGGAGATAGAGGTCCAAAAAGAAATATTTCTAAAGTTGTTTGTTATGGTTGTTATAAAAGGGTCATTATAAGTATAATTGTCAGATAGAGCTTCTACATCTGGTAAAGGAGATAATGATAAAGGAAAAGCACACTGAATTCTTTTGATGTAGTAGATAAGAGTAGAAATAATGAAGTAGATGTGTTTATAACAAAAAGAAAGAAAGAAAAAGATAATCAAGATGGAAATGATCCTAAGAAGATGAAAGAAGAAACTAGTAAGAAACATAGGAGAAGAAAGTTGGGTGTGCGGGATTTTACGATTTCACAAGGGCAAGGACCATACTTCATCTTGGAAGATCTCGTCTAAAAGGCACGCAAATATTACATATGGTCAACTCTTGGCTATGTCTTCTGATAAGAGGCGGGAGTTGCGAGGTGGACTCAATGCTCGAAGAAGGAAGGAGGTTGAGGTTCCTATTTTGGAGGTAGAGGTAGATCCCTATGCTCCACAAGCTGAGGTATTATGTAATGGTATTTTAATTCATGATGTCTTAGTTGATGGAGGTGCTGCAGTTAATGTAATGACCGAGTCTGTAATGAATATGTTGGGTTTAAAAATTGATCGCCCTTCAACACTTATGTTAAGGTCATTAAATAAAGGAAAAACTAAACCAGAAGGTGTAGTTTCAAATGTGGCAATATCTGTTATGGGTGTGGTATGTGTGGTAGACTTTCAGGTGATGAAAAATGGTACTGTTTCGTACCCAATGCTACTGGGAAGACCATGGCTAAGGAGAGTTCATGCAAGAAACTATTGGAATGAAGGTTTCATGACACTTGGACGTGGTAGAGAGAGGGTGAAGATAAATGTGATCCCTCGACATCATAAGGTAGAACACAATAGGATTCAAGTGATGAAATTGATGATTGGACATCCTCTGATTACTCTAGTACCAGTGAAGTGGACACTGAAGATGAAGAAATCAAGGTGGATGTTTCAATCATGGATATCTTTCCAGTCACACCAACTCATGACCCCATAAAATTATCTAAAGAAGAAGTTGATGATCATCTCCAACAAATAAAGATTGGTGATCTGTGATGGAGAGTGAGAAGGAATCCTACCTCTAGCTCTTTCGAAGGTACATACACCTATTCACTTTTGATTACAAGGAACTCCGTCAAGTAAGTTGGGTAAAACATTGTATTGAGTGGTAGATGGTGCTAAGCCCATAAGGTAAATGCCATATAGAATGAATCCTAATTTTTCCAAGACTGTAAAAGAAGAAATAGATAAGTTGCTTGATGCAGGATTCATATTTGCTATGGAGAATTCAGAATGGGTTTCTCCCATTGTGATCTCAATAAAAAAGAATGGGAAGCTACGCATTTGTGTTGATTACAGGAAGTTGAATAAGGCAACAAAGAAGGATCATTACCCTCTTCCATTTTCAGATCAGATCTTGGACGAAGTAGCTGGCCAGGAGTGCTATAGTTTTGCTAATGGATATAGTGGCTACAACCAAGTTCGTATAGCAGAGAAATATCAGCTGAAGACCACGTTCACCACTCCTTGGGGAACGTTTGCTTATAGAGTTATGCCTTTTGGGTTGTGTAATGCTCCAGCAACATTCCAGCGTTTGATGAATAGGGTGTTCGAACCCTACATTAGGACCTTCATCAGAGTATTTCTGGATGATTTTTGCATCTATGGGAGCAAGTTGGACCACCTGCACCAAATGGAGACATCATTTCAAAGGTTAGATGAAGCACAAGCCTCACTAAACCCTACAAAGTGTGTCTTTGGATGTTCTAAAGGCGTTTTGTTAGGGCATGTTGTATCTAGAGATGGTATTGGTACTGATCCGTATAAAGTTTCAAAAATCAAAGATTTACCATTTTCTCTTAATAGAAGTAAGTTGAGATCATTTTTAGGCCATGTGGGTTACTATAGAAGGTTCATCAAGAATTTCTCAAAGATTGCACAGCCACTAACCCAGTTCTTGAAGAAGGATGTTACTTATGAACCAGGAAATAAGGTGCATGAAGCTTTTGGACAATTGAAGGAAGCCCTGGTGTCTTCACCTGTTTTGAAGAATCCAGATTGGAGCAAGCCATTCATTGTGTACACTGATGCCTCAGATACAGCACTAGGAAGTACTTTGAGCCAAAAGGATGAAAATGGGAATGAACATCCAATTTACTTTGGGAGCAGACAAATGAGCAGTGCTGAGGTAAATTATACTGTAACTGAAAAAGAGGCTCTGGCTATCATTTTTGCTATAAAGAAGTTTAGAAATTACTTGCTAGGGAAAAAATTTCTAGTTGTAATAGATCATCAGGCTCTAAAATATATTGTAAATAAGCCTAACCCATCAGGGAGGATAGCAAGATGGATAATTTTGCTACAAGAATTTGAATTTGATATTATAGATAGGCCAGGAAAGAAGCATGTCAATGCAGATGCACTCTCTCGAGCCTATGATGGTTTAGGATCATCTTGTGATGATGATGATTTCCCCAATGCAGCCTTGTTATCCCTTGACACAATCCCTAGTGAATACATAGATATTTAGAATTATCTGAATGAATTCAAGTTTCCTGATGGTGCCAATGCAAAGAATAAGAGAAAGATTACTCAAGCCAGTCATCCATATTCTATTCTGCATGGAGTATTATTTCGAATAGGACCTGATGGACAGTACAAGAGAGGCGATTGGACGTGATCAAGGGAAGGAACTGCTAGAAGAATTCCACAATGGTACATGTGGAGGGCACTTCTCTCCTGACAACTTACGGTGTAAGAAGGATCTTAGATGCGAGTTATCACTGGCCCACTCTTTTTAAAGATTGTTATAATTATTGTAAGACATGTGATATTTGTCAAACACATGGTAACCGTAAGACCTCATCAGCTCCATTATGTCCTATTCTTCCCCTTGGTCCCTTTGAAAAGTGGGGAATAGACATTGTAGGTCCACTTCCAACTACATCACGCCAAAATAAGTATATTGTAGTTGCCATAGATTATTTAACCAAGTGGGTTGAAGCTAGGCCATTGAAAACAGCTTCCATGGATGAAGTGGCAAGGTTCATGTATGAACGCATTGTCACCAGATTTGGTTTCCCATTATAAATTGCAATAGGTCAAGGAAGCCACTTCATTAATGAGGTGGTAGAAGCCCTAGTCAATAAGTTTTCTATTAAGCACAGGAAGGCAACAACATACAAGCCAAGCACAAATGGACAGGTGGAACGAACAAATTTTGTGTTGTGTCAAATTCTAGCAAAAGATGCAGCCTTGCAGGTACATAAATGGGATAAAAGGATTCATGCAGCATTGTGGGCATATAGGGCAACATCAAAGTCAGCATCGGGATACTCCCCATTTCAAATCGGCCTATGGCATTGATCCAGTTCTTCCTATTGAGTTTGATATTCCCACTGTGAGAGTTATGAAAAATGAAAGGATGGATGAAAGTGATTTAGTAAAAGAAAGGTTGGTACATCTTCATTTGCTGGAGGAAATGAGAGAAATAGCAAAGGATACAAGCCATAAGAAGAAAAAATGAAGCGAGAAGGAATTCTTTGATCAAAAGATCCGGTGGTCTCCATTTGATGTGAATGACTTGGTTCTAGTATATGATTCCGAGATACAAAAAAAGAAGACCGAGAAAATTTCTTCCAAAATGGATGGGGCCCTACAAAATAGCAGTGTGCATGAAAATGGTATGTACTGATGGAGGAATTGGATGGCACTCCCATTACGAAATAGGTCAACAACAAGTTGAAGATTTTCCAAGCACCAGAATAGTCTACTCCGAGGACGGAGTAGAAGCTAGGAAGGGGGAAGATGTCGACACTAAAATTTTCCTCCGTAATTTCTATTTCATTAATGTATGATGTTGTTAAGTATAATTAGTAGTAGCATCTGATAGAAGATAACGGCACCATCGGTGTACGGTGCCGCCAATAATGTGGAGTACGGTAACAGTCAAAGTACAATAGGAATGTTGTAAAAAGTAAATATTTGTCGTAAGTGGTCCGGTAATGTTAAAATGTCAAAGTTTGGGTAATTAGAGAAGTAGGGTCTACATGATTAGGAATTAGAAATATTATATTGGTAATAAGGACAAGGAGTGAGGTCATAAATATTTTGTGTATTTTATTTGTAAAAAGTCTAAAAATGTGGAACCCATGTAAAATGATAAGGTTTATCTTATCTTAGAAGATAAGCTTACATGTACAGATAAGAGTTAAGGTATGGAATATGATTCGTCAAAGTGGATTTCTTATCCTATCTTAGAGATAAGATGGATAAGCTGGAAGTTCTATAAATAGAGGTTACCCCCTCATTTAGCATAGAAGGAAGTAGTGAGAAATATTGTAGGAAGTGTGTGAAGGAAGCCATCGGTTTAAAGGTGTGTTGAAGAAGCCATTAAGAGGTGTAATTGTAAAGTTTCTCCCATAGCCTTGGTGAAAGGCAAGTGAAGTCAATAACACTTGAAGTACCTCATGGGTGAGATTGTAATAGTTTCATGTTAATATTATAATTTATTTTGATATTTCAGATTTGTCATCATTTTGTCTTATCATAGTCGATGGTATTCTTGTGTTATGTTGTTGTTTTGTTTCCGAATTACATCCACCAAACTAAATGTTGTGCATTAGTAAAAATCATAGCACGAGGAGTTCCCGGTGAAGAATTATCATAGTGCCGGATTGGTGATGACAGATCCACCCGGTAATCCAGAGTGGACATGATTTTTTGAGGGCCACAGGATGGCCGAAGACGCCGAACTTGACCGGATCTTTGACCAACAAATAACGAACATTTGTTGAAAGGTCTCGTGCTGTAGTCTAGCATGTTCCAGCTCTTCCGATATGGGTCCCGCTAACGCTTGGAGCTCTTTATTCACCTTATTGATGTTTAGATACAAGTTAGAGAACTCGGCGATTACTTTTTCGCTATCTTTGAGGATTTGGCTCCTCCAAGCGAAACGGCCATACCCTGCTCGCCGATCTTTGCATACTCATTAATTTTCTCCTGGCTCAGAAGCTCAGAAGTCTCGGCGGCAGTTGTGGGAGGCACACTGCCCATCTTCTGTAAGGCTTGGAGCAGATATTTATTTTGCTCTTTCAACTACCTTTTCTCTTCCTTTGTTTCCTGAAGCTTCTTGCAGAGGGCATCAACTGCAGAAAGGGCCTCCCCCTGAAGACTTTCAGAAGACATCCCCATTGTGACTTGGGTCACAGTATAATCTGTCGGAGACAGATCCTTTTTCTCCTTGAGAGGATTGGGGTACGCGATCTCCATTACCCTCTCTCCCGAAGCACTTTGAGAGAAGCGTGTGACGGGCTTCTGCTTCTTTGCCCCCTTAGATGGGATTACAGAAAAGTCCATCGGAGCGATGGGAACTTTCCTTTTTGCTGACTTAACTGCTGGGAGATCCAGGCTGGACTTATGGGAGAAGGGCCGGAAACAGAGAAGGGGGCAGCTACAGTAGAAGAAGGGAAAATGTGGAGACACGTGGCGGCGGCATGGAGAGAACAGCCGAAGAAGTGCCCACGGGAGGAAGGGATACTGCAGCTGAGGAAGACATAGGAAGGGAAGGGAGCTCAGAGATGAG
This sequence comes from Taxus wallichiana var. yunnanensis, assembly GCA_018340775.1. Lineage (NCBI taxonomy): Eukaryota > Viridiplantae > Streptophyta > Pinopsida > Cupressales > Taxaceae > Taxus > Taxus wallichiana. The sequence continues at coordinate 764,095,831 of CM031243.1, forward strand.
GGAAGAAATGGAGGGGGAAAGATCTGCGAGGGAAGAGAAGATGGACGAAGAAGCGGAGGAATAGTAGAAGAAGGGGGAGAGGACACGACCAAAGGGATGGTTGCTTGAGTCACTCGAGGAGGGGAAGGAAGAGAAGAAGAAGGGACAGAAGGGACCTCGGTTGTTGTAGCAATGCCGACATCCTGAGTGGATGGGCCTATTGGAATATCCTCTTCTGCTTCTTTCTCTAGCGTAACCAGAGTTATGACCTGTTCGGGTGCCGCGGAAGGAGGACTCTCAGGAGCTTCTTTTTGAATGGTGCTGGATTCACCCTCTATGCCTTTGCCCTTGCCTTTAGGCTGTTGTTTAGATCGGGGAGGTGCATTACCCAATGGGGAGGTTGTGAAATCAACCCCGAGGTAGATTAATCCGTTCATCCGGCACTAATGCTCTGTTCTGCGCAGAGTCTCCTTGACCCTCTCCTCAATCGTCTGAGGTGCCTTAGTTCTATCAATGGCTGGAAAAGGCCAATTGTCCCCATCTGTGTTAGTATATACTTGGTCTACTTCATCCTCCGTAGTTTGGAAGCCTTTGGGGACAATTGCTACCCCATATTGGATGATTTCTGCCAAGGCTAAGCGAGAATGGTCCTTTCTCCTGAGCTCAACCTCATGAATGACATCGATGTAGATGTCTTCGATCTGAGGGATGTGGATTGGATCTAGCTTAGCCCCTGGTAGAAAACTTCTTGGGTTGAAGTTAGGCCTGGCCGGGAAATCATGTCTCAAATTAAGCAGCTCCAACTCTGTAAACATGTCCTTTGCCTTATGATGGGTAAGGCATGTATATCTGCCCACTGTGAGGGGGAAAGGAGTTCCACCCTTCTTTCTTTTGAGGCACTTCTCATGATAGGTGATCACCCTTGATAGTTCCAATAGAATTAGTTTGGGTCCAAAGCATACCTCGGCGGTCTAATTGGCTCTCCCAAGAAGTTGGTTGCCCTCGATAGGTGTACGTGGGAAATTGGGTGAACAGGGCCCCCCATTTCTCAGTGGCTGCCACTATGCTCTTGGTCGTGCGACCATAAGTCATATTTGGCCTCAACAGGCAGATGATGTGGTAGAAAAACACATTGTTGATTTTTGTGAATTGAGGGATGCTATTCTCCAGCCTCAACTCTGGGTAGTATTCATATATTTTGACCTGAGGCCAAACCCCACTCCGCATCAGGCCTGGGTAGTCTCTCTCTGATGCTGCAGTGTAAACAACATAGGAATTCATGTAGAATCTCCCTGTTGTATTGAATTGTTGAAGCTGCTCGGAGATTGTGCTGCTTATAATCTCTGCCCATTCAAAGCGCTGATCGGGCATATTCTTATTCATGGTCTCTAAGTACCGCAGCATCCATTTATGGAAAAAGTGGGCGTCAGGAAGCCCAAAGACCCGGCTCAGGAAAGTGATGGTGTCACTGAGCTCCTCCAAGAAATCACTGCGGTGAATGATTTGTGGCCATCGGGTCACTACCTTTTTATTTTTCAAATAGACCTCGTTCATCAGCTGCATGCACTGATCTTCGTTGTCATCCCAGGCCTTAATGCAATCCTCTCGGCTGACGGCCACAAAGTGCCGATGATGAGGGATGCCGAGTATTATTTTGAAGTGGCGGGTAGTGAGGTTAATGACGACCTCACCCTTGTCATTTACGACACACCTTGTGTCCTTGTTGTAGCACCGGGAACTACCATCATGAATTCATTGTTGACGGCACTGACTGGGATTCCTCCAACGAAGTGTAGGGCACTGCCCATTAGTTTGTCCATCCATGGACTTCTTGTTACCTTCTGAGTCCTGACCCAAAATTCCTCCATATCAATGTGACCCAACTCTGAGTCTCTGATGTCTAGGTCGCATTCGGCCTGGGAGTCAGGCATTCTGACCCTCTGATATTTATATTTCATCTCTTCTTCTGTAATTTTGGCCTTGCCTTTGGATTTGGTAGGTCTCTTGCTTGATGTAGACATATGTTCTTCTCGAGCTTAATTGCTGATCTGCACGAAGAAGAAGCGAGACCCAACCCAAAAAGGTTGTATTAGCCATTTGATCTTCCATTGAAGTGTTAACAGAAGAAAGAGTTAGTGATTTTGAGGCTCAGGGCGTAGGGCGCATGAAAGCTACAGCTTACAGGGCTAAATAGGTAAGGCACATAGAAAAAGGTGTTGCAGGGGTTAAATCAGCGCCAAAGGCGCATGGCGCATAGATACTGCAGGGTACATTTTGCAAAGGGCGCATGGAGATTTGGTGTTACATAGGGACAGGATGCGCCAAAGGCGCATGTATTTTTCATGTTGCGTGGAAAATTGGTGCGCCAAAGGTGCATGTATTGTTTGTGTAACATGAACTTTTCGTGCGCCAAAGGTAACTTGGCGCGGCACATAGAGGGTCTACACAACATGATGTTGCTGTAATGGGGAATGCGCCCGCGCCTTTGATAGTTTTGCACTTGGCGCAGATATACACTGATGTTGCACAGGTGCAGGGTGCGCCCAAGAGGCGCATGTTTTGATCATGTTGTAGGGGTGACAGATGCGCCAAGGGGAAGAGGAAACATACACTCTCTTAGAGCTTTAATTATTCTCAGAGGGGTTTTTCATATGGTTTAGCTTCTCTTTTCTTTTTTGCAGGGTCATTTTTGTAATGAAACGGCTTAAAAGCGGTTCAAACCATGAATTCAGAACAGCTTCCTCTACCAGCAGATCTGGAAAGAGGGGGAGGAATATGTGGAAAGACAGCAGGGGGAGCTAGTTCAATATTTCATTCTTTCCAATCCAAAACCAGACCAATAAGCAAACAAAGAACCAAAAACGTGAAACACACGAAAGAGATAAGAACCTCTTACCCGGATAAATAGCGAAGAACGTGCAAATGGGTCCACTACGTGTTTGAAAACGACAGGGCAGGTGCGCTGACAGGCTCAGAGAATATAATAAGAAAAACGTGATTGCTCTGGTGATAATGACATTTGGAGACGCGCCTATATATAGGTGAGTCAGTAATAAATGCGCCACCAACTTTTTCAAGTGGCGCATGGAAATCATTGTCGACATGAGATTATGTGTGCCTTAGGCGCACCAAAACTTAAGCAACAAAAAGGATTGTTAGCGGGAAGGCGCATGCGCCTTGGCGCATGCGGGAAGCCTCAACAGAGAAAGGCACACCAAAATGCCTGTTGACACGAAGAAAGCATGCGCCAAATGCTTTAAAGGGGGCACACCAAAAGGAGATGCAACAGAGTAATTCTATGTGCCCACCAAAAGACCAAAAAAAAAGACTAAGTTCGGAAAACCAGATTTCCGGAAAAGGGATTTTTCAACGTTACAACGCAAGGGATCCCGACGAGGATCGAAACAAAATTTTCGATCGGTTATCGGTAAAATTGCCCTTGTCAATTTTACGGGATAACAAGGTTGTAGGAGAGAGTCTATAATGGAGGAGCAGGGTTGGCAAAGGATCAAACAATGTCAAAGGAGGCCAGAGGCTCATAGGAGGAAAATAGGGAACGCTCGAAATTTCTAGACTTAGCCGTATACAAGTCAACTCGGGGCCAAACAATAGACTCATGAAAGGTGCCACACGTCAGCTTGGCGTAATTCCAAAAGGGAACATCAAAATAGAGACCCCAAATGTGTGTGAAGCTTCCACATGCCCCGGTATGAAAAAGGGACAGATTCTACCATTGAAAATTCCAAACGAGTGGAAATAACCACGTGTCAGCGACACAATTTTAAAAGTGAGAACCCAAGGCGAAGACTCAAACTAGTGCCAACTCTCCACGTAGTCAAGGTCCAATAGAAGTCAAATGGCTATGGGCCAAAATCGTTTAAGTATAGAAGGATCAATGGAAGCCTCCATGCGTTGGCTCGGTGCAACTTCAAAACCAATATCTCGGAGGTAGTCTCCCATACGTGCTTTGAGCCTCCACATGTCCCGGGTAAAACATAATGCCCCACCAAATAAAAGGGACTTAGCCAAAATGCAAAGAAACAGAGCAAATATGTGGAAGGATCCATGTGTCTCTTCGTTGTAACTTCAAAGGAAAAATCCAAAAGTGGTCCCCAAACGTGTGCCAACTGTACACGTGGCCATGTTTCAGGTCAAAGCGGGAAGGCGGGCCTTGGAAGGATTTTTTTCAAAAGCAAGTCGGCGGGCTCGGTGAAGACTTTTCAAAAAGTGGAAAATTTGGGCGAGTAGGCCCGAAGATGACTTTTGGGAAATGAAAATTTGCAAGTGCGGGAGTTTTTTACATTTTTACAACTTTCATAAAAGCATAGTTTGCAAGTGCGGGGCCACGAGCTCGAGGAGGTTTGTTTGATAAATTCAAAATGTGAATTTGTGGGCTTGCATGGGGTCAGTAGGGATTTCTTGCACTATTGTAATTTTTTTCGCAAAAGGCACAAAGTGAATTTCGAGCCCATGGATCCGTTTTGCAAAACTAGTTTTTCTGCCATTTTGTACGGATTCGATTCAAATATTCAAATGGGCATATCTTTCGATCCAGTGCTCAAAATTCAACAAATTTGGTATCGTTGGAAATATCTCAACCTCCTCTACACCATGGAAGCATAAAATATTATTTTCAGTAGGATTTGATGGCTGAAAATTATGAAAACGTCGTTTATAACATTAATGAAGGATACGATTGCTTCAACTACCCAGATCTGATCTAGATTTTCCATCTTTCCTTCTCCAACATGCCAAATAGACATGGGGAACCAGAATTGATAGATTGTAGGTGGATTTGTAGGGCATTGATGGTTGGTGGTTGAGCTTTAAGAGCATAATTGAGTTTCTCTTCTTTATCTATGGTTTTCATCATATATATATATATATATATATATATATATTGTGAACACTTCTCATTTGAGAAGACAGACATTCTGGGTGTGGGGAAACTCTGTAAAATTTGTTTCCTAACTCCATTTGAGTTGTAAGCCTTCTCCTACGCCTGACAAGTGTATTTGTACCTCTAAGCATCCATGTAATGGTCCGTGCACCTCATAGAGCAATAAAATCATGTTTTTTGGTGTTCTTCAACCCTTTCGATGTTTTTTTGTTTCTCTGTGCCTCTCCATTTTGTTTTTACTACCTATGCATGTATTTTCACATTTACAGTGTAAGATGTCATGTTTCATGGAGTTTTGATGGAATATTTGGATCTGGGTCTTTCACTTCTTTCTAACCTCCCTCATCTTATTTTTACCTGTTTCATCCTCCCTCAATAGAGTATCTCACCTCTTCCTTTTCTAGTGTATCACCACTTAGTATAGGATCTCTCTCTCTCTCTCCTGGTTCCTTGGAATGGTTAGATTAGGATAGATTAGTTTTCCTGCACTAGATTAGCTTATGGCAGGTAGTTTAGGAAGCAGGAACTAGCCTTCTCTGGATGTCCATCTCAATTCCGTAAGTCCCACAGCTTGAGAGATGGTCTAATGTTGTGCAATCACATCAGATGCCCCACTAAAAAACTCAAGACATTCAGGGGTGCTATCATTTTTCACTCAATAGTTTTGGCATGCCAAGTGGGATAGGTATAAAGCACCTTACCACTTCATTTCATCAAGTTGATGTGTTCTTGGTGACATTCAGCCTTTTGAGGTACATGCAGAGCACATCTGGTGACTCCATCTGGTCAAAAACCCATTCTCTGAGTTACAGACTTTCCTTCCATCCATGTCCACCTATTCTTCTTTCCACGTGTTTCATTTCCTTCCATTCCATGAAGTTTTGTAATCATGAATTCATTTCCATCTTGCAATTCACACTTGCAGGCAGCAGCGCCAGTAGTCCATCTCTAATGTATTTCTTAATTCCTCCAGATCAGCATTATGATTAGATCCAAAATAAGCATGCTTACCCATATGAGCAGTGCCAAAACCAGTTTGGCTATGAAGCTTATCAAGAACAAGGGTATGCATATAATGATAACAGCTACATGGACAATGTTGATCTGTTGGAGAAGATTCAAGGGATGGCGGCACGCATGGTATAATCAACGACCACGGCTCAAATGAAAGTGTTCAAAATTGGCAATAGGGTACCTTGTCCATGGGCCGGCCCTATGCCAAGACATTACAACCCTAAAGAGAAGGTTGAATTAATGGTTGAAATGTTACCTCAACTTGCACAGTGGATTGAGGATATTGAGGCATATGATCAAAGTGTGAAACAACCTTGTCAATGGGTAAATCATCACGAGTTCCTTTTCCTTCATTTTCACTTTCTCAAGCTTTATCATTTCAAAAGAAAGTGCAAAGATTCAACCCCCTCACTTGCTGCCCCAATTTTTTTTTCCTTTCTCCATCCCGTATTCTTCCATACCACCTCAATTCCTCTGCCATTTTCCCCTCAAATAATTCATTCCTCCAAACAAACAAGAAGTTCCACTTCCCTCACCATCACAAACAATTAAAAAGTTGGTTAAAATCCCATCCACTCCTCTTTTCTTCCCAATTCCATGTGGGAAGAGATTCCAAAGACTATACAAGGGGAACAATAGGAAGAGGAACCCACCGAGAGAAGAAAAGATATAAAATCAAGAATTGGGCTACCAGATTCTAGTTTACAAAGATCCCCTTGATTGTTAAGCCAACATAAGAGGTCAAGGTTGAAGAGCCAATGGTGGCTAAGGTTGAGTTTGCAACATAAGAACAAGAACAAGAGGAAGAAGATCAGTAGTTCATATGCTCTAAATACGGTGTCCATGATGGCACTTTTCCCAAAAGAATGTTGATCTAATCCAAGTTGCATAACCAGATTAAGATAGAGGAAGAACAATTAGCTCCAAGTCCCATTAAAGAGGAGAAACTCGAGGAGATCAAATCAGATTTGAGGAAACTTATTGAAGAAATCATTATTGAATATTTTTGCTTTCTTTTCAAGGCCCCGATTTGATTGATGAACCCATGATGAAGGAGGACCATACAATTCTAGAAGCTTCAGGTGCAGAGTTTGATCTTCCTCCCACTTCATCCCCTTCGAGCTCTGATATTGAAGAAGAGTTTGATCTTTCAAAATTCATGTTTAATGATGAAGGGAACCATGGTGATAAAGTTGTATATTAGGAGGACACGATTGAGGAGTTTGAGCACATGCGCAGAGACAACAAGGAGGCAAAAAGTCTATCAGACTTGGAAGATTACTTTGATGAAGAGGAGCCTGAGGAGATAACATCATTTTCTCCTCCATCATCCACCTTCCAAGCACATGATTCTGCTGCCATGAAAGAGAGAATTCAAGTACAAAACCTACACTTCATAACAGCCCTCTAGGAACCAAGGTTGGAAGATATGAATGTTCCATGTTCTTCACAGAGAAGGAGGGGAAAGAGAAAGAGGATGTCATCATCTCTTCCACACCATCCACCCAAGAAGGTCAACAAGAAGACTCCATTCTTGGAGTTGAAATTTAGAGTGATGGGCACATTCAAAGGAACAAATTGTTCCTAATTAGGCACTTGGCTTCATTGGATCCAAGGTAGAAGCCAAAAATAGTCATGCCCACTTCAGGGCATGAGGATGAGTTTCAAAGCACCGAGGGTCACCATCAACACCTCTAGGAGTCTAATGCCAATCAACTTGAGGAGATATTTTTTATTGATGTTGATACCTTTATGATATGGGTCGAGGATCGACCTCTTGTCGATTTTCACTCATTATAAAGGTCATATTTAGTGCCAAATCAAATATATGGCTTCCTATTTTGAGAAAGGGAAACTATTTCTCCTTTCCTGTAGCAAGATTTGTTTGGATTCTCTTTGTTAGGATTAGTATAGGAGTAGGAATAAGTTTGTTTTCAGCAGAACAAGTGCTTTTGCACACTATACATGTCTTAATTGAGGCATGTATGATTTAATCTTTGTACATAAGTTTTGTTTGTATTACTCCGGAGGTGCAGAGGCCATGCCTTTCAAGATTCATGAAAGAGAAACCCATAGTTTCTCCCAGTATATTGCTAATTTCAATTGAAACAAATACGAGCAACAACTAAAATTAGATTCAAGATAGTTCATTTTTAGGGACAGTGAAAGCCCCAGTCATTACAATTCTCTACTCTCGAAATCAAGGTTTTCTTATGGATATTCGGAGAGAAACAATGGGGCGATTGTAGGGTCGGCAAGAAGATGCAGTAATTAGGGAGAAGTTTCAAAGTAAAAGATCAATACTAGGATATCATTATTGACTCCATGCCCAATGGATGCAACAAGGTAATTTGGTCTCTTCATCTAGTAGAAAAATATCCCCTGTGAGTCACCAAACCGATATCATAATTTTACCTCCCGGGAAAAATTGATCAAACACGACCTTGCACAGAAGAAAATCTAAGGTTCGGCTCAGTCCCTACGAGATCACATTTAAAATCCAATAGTCAGGTTGTATGCGGGACTCTACAATGGAGGAGCAGGGTCAGCGAACGATCAAACAACATCAAAGGAGGTCGAGTCTCACAGGGGAAAATGGGGAAAGGCTCAAATTTTTAAGACTTAGCCGCATACAAGTCGACTTGAGGCCAAACAACGGACTCCCGAAAGGTGTCATTTGTCACTTGGTACAATTCCAAAAGGGCACATCAAAATGGAGACCCCAAATGTGTGCGGAGCTTCCACCGCCCCTGTGTCCGAAAAGGGATAGAACTAGCCGTTGAAAATTCCAAACAAGTGAAAATAACCACATTTCAGCTCAGCACAATTTTAAAAGTGAGAGCCCATGGTGGAGACTCAAACTAGCAAAAGCTCTCCACGCATCAAGGTCCAACAAGTGAAATGGTTGTGGACCCAAATCGCTAAGTATAGAAGGATTAGTGGAAACCTCCACGCGTCGGCTCGGTCAAGCAACTTCAAAAGAAAAATATGGAGGTAGTATCCCATACGTGTTGACCCTCCATGTGTCCTGTAAGACATATGGCCATGCCAAATAAAAGGGAATTAGCCAAAATGTAAAGAAACAGACCAAAGCCATGGAAAGAGCCACATTTCTCTTCGATGTAACTTCAAGGAAAAATCCAAAAGTGCTCCCCAAATGTGCACTAGCTCTACACGTAGCCATGTTTCAAGTCAAAGAGGGAAGGCAGGCCTTGGAAGGATTTTTTTCCAAAAGTAGGTTGGTGGGCTCAGGAAGACTTTCCACCAAAGTGGAAAATTTGGGCGGGCAGGCTCAAGATGACTTTTGGGAAATGAAAAGTCGCAGGGCACGCGGAGTTTTTTGCATTTTTACAACTTTCATAAATTCATAGTTTACAAGTGCGGGGCCACGAGGCCGAGGAGGTTTGTTCGATAAATGCAAAATGTGAAGTTGTGTGCTTGCAGAGAGCTGTAGGGATTTTTTTGCACTTTTTAATTTTTTTGCAAAAGGCGCAAAGTGAATTTTGGGCCTACGGATCTGTTTTCCAAAATTGGTTTTTTCACCATTTTGTATAGATTCAATTCAAATATTCAAATGGGCATATCTTTCGATCTAGAAAATGAAATTAAACAAATTTGGTACCGTTCAAAATTTCTCAGCCTCCTCTATGCCATTGAAGCATAAAATATTAAATTCAACAGGCTTTAGTGGGTGAAAATTAGGAAAACATCTTTTAAGACGTTAATGAAGGATCTGATTGCTTCAACTACCCATATCTGATCTAGATTTTCCATCTTTCCTTCTCCAACACGCCAAATAGACATGGAGAGTAAAAATTGATAGATTTTAGGAGGATTTGTAGGGTAGTGATGGTTGGTGGATGAGCTTTAAGAGCGGAATCAAGTTTCTCTTCTTTATCTCTAGTTTTCATTGTCTAAATATTGTAAACACTTCTCATTTGAGAAGAGAGACATTATGGGTTCGGGGAAACTCTGTAAAAATTGTTTCCTGACTCTTTTTGAGTTGTAAGCCTTCTCCTATGCCTGGAAAGTGTATTTGTGCCTCTGAGCATCCTTGTAATGGTCTATGCACCTCATATAGCAATAAAATCATGTTTTTTTGTGTTCTTCAACCCTTTCTCATTTTTTTTTGTTTCTCTGTGCCTCTCCATTTCGTGTTTTCTTCCTGTGCATGTATTTTCACATTTACAGGTGTAAGATTTCATGTTTCGTGGAGTTCCGATGGAAGATTTGGATCTAGGTCTGTGTCACTTCTATTTGACCTCACTCATCTCCTTTTTCCCTGTTTCATCCTCCCTCGACAGAGTATCTTGCCACTTCCTTTTTGGTGTATCACCTTTGCTTAGTCTAGGCTCTCTTTCACTCTCTCTCTCTCTCCCTAGTTCCTTGGAATGGTTAGATTAGCTTATATTATTTTTCCGCACTATAGTAGTTTGTGGCGGGTAGTTTAGGAAGTAGGAACCAACCTTCTCTGGAGGGCCATCTCAAGTCCACAAGTTTCACAGATTGAGAGATGGACCAAGGTTGTGTAATCACACCGAATGCCCCTTTCAAAACTAAGGACATTTGGGGGTGCTTTTATTTTGCACTCAATAGTTACGCATGTCGGGTGGGACGGGTTTGAAGAACCTTACCACTTAATTTCATCAAGTTGATGTGTTCTTGGTGATATTTTGCATTTGGAGGCACATACAAAGCACATATAGCAACTCCATCTGGTCAATAACCCATTCTCTAAGTTACAGACTTTCCTTCCATCCATTTCCACCCATTCTTATTTCCACATCTTTCATTTCCTTCCATTCCATGAAGTTGTGTAATCATGACTTCATTTCCATCTTGGAATTCACACTTGCAGCAGCAGTAGTGCAATCCACCTCCAATGTATTTCTCAACTCCTCCAAATCAACATTATGATCAGATCTAGAATAATCATGCTTACCCATATGAGTAGTGTCAAAACCAATTTGGCTATGGAGCTTATCAAGAACAAGGGTATGCATATAATGATAACAACTACATGGAAAATGTTGATCTGCTGGAGAAGATTCAAGGGATGGAGGCACGCATGGTACAATCAAGGGCCACATCTTAGATGAAAGCATTCAGAATTGGCTATAGGGCACCTTGTCCATGGGTCGGCCCTATGCCAAGACATTACAACCCTCAAGAGAAGGTTGACTTCATGGTTGAAATGCTACCTCAACTTACACAATGGATTGAGGATATTGAGGCATATGAGAAAAGTGCGAGATAACCTTGTTAATGGGTAAGTCAATCACCAGATCTTTTTCCTTCATTTTCTCTTTCTCAAGTTTTATCATTTCAACAATGCCAAGATTCAATCCCCTCACTTGTTGCCCCAAATGTTGTTTTCCTTTCTCCATCCCCTATTCTTCCATCCCACCTCAATTCCTCTACCCTTTTCCCTTCCAAGCAAGAATTCCCTCCAAACAACCAAGAAGTTTCACTTCCCTCTCCACCATAAACAATTACAAAGTTGGTTGAAACCCCATCCACTCCTCCTCTTTCCTTCCCAATTCCATGTGCGGAAGAGATTCCAAAGACCAGTCATGGAGAACAAAAAGAAGAGGAACCCAATAGAGAATAAATGATAGAAAATTTGAAGAGTGGGGCTATCGGATTTGGGATTACAAAGATCCCCTTGATGGTTAAGCCAACATAAGAGGTCAAGGTTGAAGAGCCAACGGTGGCTAAGGCTAAGTTTACAGCAGAACAAGAACAAGAACAAGAGGAAGAAGATCAGAAATCAGATGCTCGAATGAAGTTTCCATGATGGCACTTTTTCTGAAAATAATGTTGATCTAATCCAAGCTACACAACCAATTAATACTGAGGAAGAATAATCAGCTCCAAGTCCCATTGAAGAGGAGCAATTGGAGGAGATCAAATCAGAGTTGAGGCCACTTAATGAAGAAAGCATTATTGAAGATTTTTGCTTTCATTTGAAGGGCTTGATTTGATTGATGAACCCATGATGGAGGAGGACCATATGGTTCTAGAAGCTTCAGGTGAAAATCAGGCCACAGAAAAACCTTGGGTTCTTCCTCCCACTTCATCCCCTTTGAGCTCTGATATTGAAGAAGAGTTTGATCTTTAAAACTTCATGTTTGAGGATGAAGGGAACCATGGTGAGCAAGTTTTAGATCAAGAGGACACCATGGAGGAGGTTGAGCACATGCAGCAAGACAACAAGGAGGTAGACTGTCTGTCAGACTTGGAAGATTGCTTTGATTGCAAGTTGTTTAAATGAAAACAAAAAAAAAAACCCATTTATTTGTTCCTTATTTTTCTCATATTTAAATGACTATGTAAGAAGAAATATTGGACCAATTTTGTATCTAAATGCAACTTGGTTGTAAAGGACGTTTCTCTTCAAATACCTACATATTTAAATTGAAGTGAAAACTATTAAAATTCCTATGCCATTACAGTTACTCTACGAATGAATGTAAAAAGATAATTTGTTTAAAATTCATTTAGGCAAGTTTACATTACCATTACTACTTAAGTGCATATAAATTTTATATTCATATAAAATTATGTTTATATAAAAAAGAGTTCTTTTAACTTCAATTTGTATTTCTCTTCCTTAAAAAAGGCAATCTAACTAATATGTATACTTATCCAATACTAAAATACATAAGATATATTATTAATATATACTAAAACTTATATATTCAAATTTATAAGAATATTAATAGATTTAAATTTATAAAAATAAAATACAAATACTCTTTTATATATAAATACTCTTATATATAAATACATGGTACAATCAAGGGCCACCACTCGGATGAAAGCATTCGGTGGGCTATAGGGAACCTTGTCTATGGGTCGGGCCTATGCCAAGACATTACAACCCTCAGGAGAAGGTTGACTTCATGGTTGAAATGTTTCCTCAACTTGCACAGTGGATTGAGGATATTGAGGCATATGAGCAAAGTGTGAGACAACCTTGTCAATGGGTAAGTCAATCACCAACTCCTTTTCCTTCATTTTCTCTTTCTCAAGCTTTATCATTTCAGCAAGTACAAGATTCAAGCCCTCACTTACTACCCCAAATATTTTTTTCCTTTCTCCATCCCCTATTCTTCCATACCACCTCAATTCCTCTTCCCTTTTCCCTTCCAAGTAGTCATCCCCTCCAAATAAACAAGAATTTCCACTTCCCTCACCACCACAAACAATTGCAAAGTTAGTTGAAACCCCATCCACTCCTCCTCTTTCCTTCCCAATTCCATGTGGGCAAGAGATTACAAAGACCAGTCAAGGAGAACAACAAGAAGAAGAACCCACCAGAGAAGAAATGATACAAAATTTGAAGAGTTGGGCTGCCATATTTGGGTTTACAAAGATCCCCTTGATGGTTAAGCAAACAAAGAGGTCAAGGTTGAAGAGCCAATGGTGGCTAAGGCTGAGTTTGCAGTAGAAGAAGAACAAGAACAAGAGGAAGAAGATCAGCAGTTCATATGCTCTGAATGTAGTGTCCATGATGGCACTTTGTTTTAAAATAATGTTGATCTAATCTAAGCCTGACAACCAAGTTAAGACAAAGGAAGAACAATCAACTCCAAGTCCCATTGAAGAGGAGAAACTAGAGGAGATCAAATCATATTTGAGGCCACTTAATGAAGAATTCATTATAGAATATTTTTGCTTTAATTTGAAGGGTATGATTTGATTGATGAACCCATGACATAGGGGGACCATATGGTTCCGAAGCTTTAGGTGTAGAGAAAACCACGAAAGAACCTTTAGTTCTTCCTCCCACTTCATCCCCTTCGAGCTCGATATTGAAGAAGAGTTTGATATTTCAAACTTCATGTTTGAGGATGAAGGGAACCATGGTGAGCAAGTTGCAGATCAGGAGGACACCATGGAGGAGGTCGAGCACATGCAGCAGGACAATAAGGAGGCAGACTATCTATCAGACTTGGAAGATTGCTTTGATGGAGAGGATCCTGAGGAGATAACATCATTTTCTCCTCCATCATCCACCTTCCAAGCACATGATATCTGCTACCATGAAGGAGAGCATTTAATTACAACAGCCTAAACTTCATAACATCCCTCTGGAACCAAGGTTGGAAGATATGAATCTTCCATGTTCTTCATAGGAGAAGGAAGGGAAAGAGTAAGAGGATGTCATCATCTCTTCCACACCATCCACCTAGGAAGGTCAGCAAGAAGACTCCATTCTTAGAGTTGAAATTCAAAGCAATGGGCACATTCAAAGGACTAGACCATGCCCAACTGGTACTTAGCTTCATTGGAGCCAAGGGAGAAGTCAAAATAAGTCATGCCCACTTCAAGGCATGAGGATAATTTTCAAAGCACCGAGGGTCACCATCAGCACCTCCAAGAGTCCAATGCCAATCAAATTGAGGAGGTATTTTTTATTGATGTTGATACCTTTATGATATGGGTGGAGGATCAACCTCTTGTCAATTTTTCACTCATTATAACAGCCATGTTTAGTGCTAAATCAGATACATGGCTTTCTATTTTGAGAAAGGGAAGTTATTTCTCCCTTTTTGTAGTAGCCTTTGTTTAGCTTCTCTTTGTTAGGATTAGTATAGGATTAGGAATAGGTTTTTTTTCAGTAGAACAAGTGCTTTTTCACACTTTACATGTCTTAATTGAGGCATGTATGATTTAATATTTTTACATAAGTTTTGTTTGTATTTCTCCAAAGGTATAGAGGCCAGGCCTTTCAGTATTCATGAAAGAGAGACCCATAGTTACCTATAACAGTTGTTAATTTCAATTGAAATAAAATACAGAGAAACTAAAATCAGATTCGAGGCATAGTCCATTTTCGGGGACAGGTGAAAGCAGGGTCATTACAATTATCTACTCTCAGAAATCAAGGTTTTCTTATAGAAATTCGAGAGAACGAATGGGGCGAGTGGAGGGTCAGTAGGATGTAGGTAATTGGGGAGAAGTTTCCAAGCAAAAGATCAGAACCAAGCTATCATTCTTGACTCCATGCCCAATGGATGTAACAAGGCAACTGGTCTCTTCATCTAGTAAGAATATGTCCCCGTGAGTCACCAAACTATTATCCTAACTTTACCCCGGGAAAAATTGATCAAACACGACCCTACACAGAAGAAAATCTAAGGTTCAGCTTGGTCCTGCGAGCTCACATTTAAAATCCAACGGTCAGGTTACAGGTGCAACTCTACAATGGAGGAGCAGGGTTGGTGAAGGATCAAACAACGTCAAAGGAAGCCAGAGGCTCACAAGAGGAAAATGGGGAAAGGCTCAAAGTTTTCGACTCAGCCACATACGAGTCGACTTAGGGCCAAACAACAAACTCACGAAAGGTGCCATGCATTAGCTTGACACAATTCTAAAATGGTGCATCAAAATAGAGACCCCAAATGTACGTGGAGATTCCACGTGCCCTAGGTATGAAAAGGGATATATTCAGCTATTAAAAATTTGAAACGAGTGGAAAGAACCACGTGTCAGCTCAACGTAATTTTAAAAGTGAGATCCCAAGGTGGAGACTCAAACTAGCGCCGGCTCTCCACACGTCGGGGTTCAACAAAGTCAAATGGCTATGGGCCCAAATCGGCTGCAGGGAGTTTTTACACTTTTGTAATTTTTTCACAAAAGGCACAAAGTGAATTTTAGGCCCACAAATTTGTTTTACAAAACTGGTTTTTTCATCATTTTGTATGGATTCAATTAAAATATTCGAATGGGCATATCTTTCGATCCAATGATCAACATTCAACTTGTTTGGTACCGTTCAAAATTTCTCAACCTCCTCTACGCAATAGAAGCATAAAATATTAATTTCAGATGGCTTTGGTAGGTGAAAATTAGGAAAACATATTTTATGCCATTAATGAAGGATCTGATTGCTTTAACTACCCAGATCTGATCTAGATTTTCCATCTTTCCTTCTCCAACACGCCAAACAAACATGGGGAACAAAAATTGATAAATTGTAGGAGGATTTACAAGGCATTGATGGTTGGTGGTTGAGCTTTAAGAGCATAATCAAGTTTCTCTTCTTTCTCTTTGGTTTTCATTGTCTATATATTGTAAACACTTCTCATTTGAGAAGAGAGACATTCTAGGTGTGGGGAAACTCTGTAAAATTTGTTTCCTGACTCCATTTGAGTTGTAAGCCTTCTCCTATGCCTGGCAAGCATATTTGTGCCTCTGAGCATCCATGTAATGGTTTGTGCACCTCATAGAGCAATAAAATCATGTTTTTGTGGTGTTCTTCAACCCTTTCTCATGTTTTATTGTTTCTCTATGCCTCTCCATTTCATGTTTTTCTTCCTATGCATGTATTTCACATTTACAGTGTAAGATTTTGTGTTTCATGGAGTTTTGATGGAGAATTATGATCTGGGTCTGTGTCACTTCTATCTGACCTCCCTCATCTCCTTTTCCCCTGTTTCATCCTCCCTCAGCAGAGTATCTCACCACTTCCTTTTCTGGTGTATCAACACTTAGTGTAGGCTCTCTTTCACACTCTCTCTCCCTTGTTCCTTGCAATGGTTAGATTAGGATAGATTAGTTTTCCTGCAGTAGATTATTTTGTGGCGGTAGTTTAGGAAGCAGGAACCAGCCTTCTCTGGAGGGCCATCTCAATTCCACAAGTTCCACAGCTTGATAGATGGTCCAATGTCGTGCAATTACACCAGATGCCCCACTAAAAACTCGGGACATTCAAAGGGTGCTATTATTTTTCACTTAATAGCTTTTGGCACACTGGTGGGACAGTCCAAAGCACCTTACTACTTCATTTCATCAATTTGATGTGTTCTTGGTGAGATTTAGCCTTTAGAGGCACATACAAAGCACATCTAGTGACTCCATCTAGTCAATAACCCATTCTCTGAGTTACAGACTTTCCTTCCATCCATTTCCACCCATTCTTCTTTCCACATATTTCATTTCCTTCCATTCCATGAAGTTGTGTAATCATGACTTCATTTCCATATTTGAATTCACACTTACAATAGGAGCAATGCAACCCACCTCCAATGTATTTCTCAACTCCTCCAGATCAGCATTATGATCAGATCTAGAATAATCTTGCTTACCCATATGAGCAGTGTCAAAACCAGTTTGGCTATGGAGCTTATCAAGAACAAGGGTATGTATATAATGATAACATCTACATGGAAAATGCTGATCTTCTGGAGAAGATTCAAGGGATGGAGGCATGTATGGTACAATCAAGGGCCACATCTCAAATGAAAGCATTCAGAATTGGCTATAGGCACCTTGTCCATGGGCCGACCCTATGCCAAGACATTACAACCCTCAGGAGAAGGTTGACTTCATGGTTGAAATGCTACCTCAACTTACACAGTGGATTGAGGATATTGA
This sequence comes from Taxus wallichiana var. yunnanensis, assembly GCA_018340775.1. Taxonomy (NCBI): domain Eukaryota; kingdom Viridiplantae; phylum Streptophyta; class Pinopsida; order Cupressales; family Taxaceae; genus Taxus; species Taxus wallichiana. Next base: position 764,113,109 of record CM031243.1, read on the forward strand.
GGCATATGAGAAAAGTGTGAGACAACCTTGTCAATGGGTAAGTCAGTCACCAGCTCCTTGTCCTTCATTTTCTCTTTCTCAAGCTTTATCATTTCAGCATTGTCAAGATTCAAGCCCCTCACTTGCTGCCCCAAATGTTGTTTTCCCTTCTCCATCCCCTAATCTTCCATCCCACCTCAATTCCTCTACCCTTTTCCCTTCCAAGCGAGCATTTTCTCCAAAAACAAGAAGTTTCACTTCCCTCACCACCAAAAATAATTGTAAAGTTTGTTGAAACCCCATCCACTCCTCCTCTTGCCTTCCCAATTCCATGTGGAAAAGAGATTCCAAAGACCAGTCATGGAGAACAAAAAGAAGAGGAACCCAACAGAGAAGAAATGATAGAAAATTTGAAGAGTTGGGCTATCAGATTTGGGTTTACAAATATCCCCTTGATGGTTAAGCCAACATAAGAGGTCAAGGTTGAAGAGCCAGTGGTGGCTAAGGCTAAGTTTGCAGCAGAACAAGAACAAGAACAAGAGGAAGAAGATCAGAAATCAGATGCTCTGAATGCAGTGTCCATGATGGCACTTTTCTGAAAATAATGTTGATCTAATCCAAGCTACACAACCAATTAAGACAGAGGAAGAATAATCAGCTCCAAGTCCCATTGAAGAGGAGTAACTGGAGGAGATCAAATCAGAGTTGAGGCAACTTAATGAAGAAAGCATTATTGAAGATTTTTACTTTCATTTGAAGGGTCTGATTTGATTGATGAACCTGTGATGGAGGAGGATGATACGTTCCGGAAGCTTCAGTGCATATCGGGCCATAGAAGAACCTTTGGTTCTTCCTGCCACTTCATCCCCTTCGAGCTTTGATGTTAAAGAAGAGTTTGATCTTTCAAACGTCATGTTTGAGGATGAAGGGAACCATGGTGAGCAAGTTTCAGATCTGGAGGACACCATGGAGGAGGTCGAGCACATGCCGTAGAAAAATAAAGAGGTATACCGTCTATCGTCGAGTTGGAAGATTGTTTTGATTGCAAGTTGTTTAAATGAAAATAAGAAAAAATCCCATTTATTTGTTCCTTATTTTTCTCATATTTAAATGACTATGTAAGAAGAAATATTGGACCAATTTTGTATCCAAATGCCACTTGGTTGTAAAGGAAGTTTCTCTTCAAATACCTACATATTTAAATTGAAGTGGAAACTATTAAAATTCCTATACCATTACTCTATGAATGAATGTAAAAAAGATAATTTGTTTAAAATTCATTTAGGCAAGTTTACATGACCATTACTACTTAAGTGCATATAAATTTTATATTCATATAAAATTATATTTATATAAAAAAGAGTTCTTTTAACTTCAATTTGTATTTCTCTTCCTTAAAAAAAGGCAATCTAACTAATATGTATACTTATCCATTACTAAAATACATAAGATATATTATTAATATATACTAAAACTTATATATTCAAATTTATAAGAATATTAATAGATTTAAATTTATAAAAATAAAATATAAATACTCTTTTATATATATATATATATATATATATATATATATTATATAATATAATAAATCTTATTAATATAATAAATCAAATTTTATAGCAATGTCTTTGTGGGTAATGAAACCACTTTTTTCATTTTTGAAAAGAATGTTTAAACCTTTATAAAACAAGGCCATGAAATGGCAAATCCTGCCGATGAAGGTGCATTTTAGTGGAGGAAGAGGTTATGGTGTTGCTTGTGGACCACGCGGTCGATTGCATTTACGGTGGCAAGTATGCGTAAAGAGTCGGGCGAGAAGTTATGATAGAACAATTGGTTATATAATATAGTTAAGTCCCTAGTTCGTTTCTTCACAGTTGCAAATTATATGTTGATGTATGGTGGGAGGCTTATAACCACACTTTCATTTTGTGAAGACTACTATGTAAATTGTAGTAGCATGTCAATATTTGCAACAATTTGGAATGCATGTAGAGTAAATATAGTAATAAATAGAAATTGGAAGCAAAAAATATCATAAAGTGATATTATAATGTTTAAAGTATAGTATATAAAAAACTTGAAAATTCTTGTTTTTATTAATCAAAAAACTTGAGATGCTTATAATTTATTTTCAGCCAATAGAAAAATAGAATCTACTTTTTGAAAAAATCAAATAAATACATATTTTTTAAACACTATATAGAAATGATCTAAAATGTAATATGCTTTATTGTGATTGGTCATTAAAAAAGTGAAAATTTAATGTTGTACTTGATACATTAATTACAATAATTTAATATTTTTGTAATTATAATGTTTAAAGTATAGTATATTTTTAAAAAAACTATATACAAATGATCTAAAATGTAATATGCTTTATTGTGATTGGTCATTAAAAAAGTGAAAATTTAATGTTGTACTTGATACATTAATTACAATAATTTAATATTTTTGTAATTATAATGTTTAAAGTATAGTATATAAAAAACTTGAAAATTCTTGTTTTTATTAATCAAAAAAACTTGAGATGCTTATAATTTATTTTCAGCCAATAGAAAAATAGAATCTACTTTTTGAAAAAATCAAATAAATACATATTTTTAAAAAAACTATGTACAAATGATCTAAAATGTAATATGTTTTATTGTGATTGGTCATTAAAAAGGTGAAAATTAGTTTTTTGAAACCTATATATCTTGCCAACGTGGCAGGGATAAAAAGAAAATTCTTTATGTTTACGTGGGATGAGTGCAAGCCATATGGGCCGTGGATTTTATGTTAAAGTTTTTAATTAAATAAGAGGTTGGGGGAGGTGTGTTGACCCCACCCCAACCCATATAATATTATTTATATGGGTTGGGTGTGGTCGGTGCCCTCCCCCAACATTTAACCCCTTTCCATTAAAACAAAACCCTACTTTTTTATATATGCTACGGCCATGCTATTCTAGGCACCACGTTAATTTTTACGGCCCATCTCCCCTCGAGCCTTTGTTACTTCCTTTTTTTTTTCCCTAATTCGGCCAAGAAAGTACTTGGTCGGCACTTTAACAAATGTCATTAATTTTATATATATATATATGGAATATTTTTATAAAAAAGGAAACGTGTTTGAGTTTGAATATAGTTGCTTGGCTTGGCTTTCTGTAGTAATCATGAAGCAGGGTGTGGGGGTTTAATTTCCCTTTTTGCCCCTAAATGGTGGCACTTGTTAATCGACCATGGCATTGACCCCACCAACCATGTCATATGAGTCCTATTTAATGTTGACACTTCTCTTTTGGTCTCATTAATTAAGGCATTATATGATATTTAATCGATCCGGATTATATAATTTTAAACAATTACAAGGCATCGAAACAATTATTGATTAATTAAGACTACCTCAATTTTCAAAATTAATATTACGTTTTTAATTCTTTCACCAACAAGGTTCTAAAGTTTTATTTAAATAATCTTCATTAGCTTTTCAAATCATAACTCCATTAATCCCATTTAAATTAATTTTATTTGAGGCACAAAACAATTTTATATTAATTCATACTAGGATAATATTCTTGCATTGTTAAAGACATGCACATTGTTATAAATTTATTTTCCATAAGTTCAAGGTATACAACTAATCCAAACCCCCTTAGGCCCCATTTACTAAAACACACCCATATTTTATTTATTTCATTCCCACCTAAATACCCCATCACTTAAGTGATGTAGGGTTCATCCTACACCCTTAGATCTAATCTTTCTCATCCCTTAGATTTAGGTTTGGCAAAATCAACCCTAGAAATCCTTATGGAATGCCATATATTCATTTTCTAAATCTAATCTCTCATTTCTCTTGTTTGGATTTGCAGGTTAAGGAAGGAGGTAAGAAGATGTAGCCATGGAAGGGAGCTCTAAGACTTTGGATGGATACACACAAGACAAATATTTATGTGCATCTCTCTTATAGAGTTATTTTAAAACTATTTGTCATTAGCAAAACCTCATTTTCCCTTTTTTTGTTTCAATCACATTCGGGTTGTGGGTATTTACCCATTTTATTTAGGCTCATTTTAGGGATTTAATTTGCAGGCCTGCATATATACACATTATAAATATGCAACAAGAGTGTGTGTGTGTGTGTGTGTGTGTGTGTGTGTGTGTGTGTGTATTATATTTATACACTTATTTAATATACTTCTATATCTTCAAAAAAAAAACCCAAGCAACTATATTCGAACTCAAACGTGTTTCCTTTTTTATAAACATATTAATGAGACCAAAAGGGAAGCCGTCAACATTAAATAGGACTCATATGACACGGTTGGTGAGGTGATGCCATGATGATTAATAGGCGCCCATTTAGGGGCAAAAATGAAATTAAACCCCCACGCCCTGCTTCATGATTACTACGAAAAGCCAAGCTTTCAAGTCAAATGGATTTACAAACCATCTTCTCTTGAAAACTGTAATTTTCATCTCCTACAAAAAATAAAACATCCAAATTTACAAATCTTTTTCGAGTTTCATAAACAACATATTTGTGAGAGTCTGTAAGACCCCAAACATTCCAAGATAGATAATTCATGGGAAATGGTGTTCAAGAGCCATGTCACCATCCTCCAATCCATCAAGGGCATCATATCGGTTTTACATGAATTGAGCAATATTATGTTGCAAAAAATCGTGTAATTCAATTTTTTGTCCGGTGTATTATGCATATTGTAATAACTTTTTGGTTTTAGGGGACCAAAAAACCCACAAATGCAAAGATATAAAAATGTCTAGCATAAAAGAAGGTCAAAAAAGTGGTTGAAATATAATCCCACAACTAAAACAAACAAGCATGGTCACAAAGGACCGAAATAAATCCGAACCAAAAAAAAAGGTAAAAATGACAACGAGGAAACATGACCCCAAAGCGGGTAATTCAATCAAGAGCACCTCAAGAACCACCACCAACATGGTAATTATCCTATGTGTCCTCCATTAATTTATCCTCAATGTTTTACTTTATATTTCTTGGAGTCATAGGACTTTTTTTTATTCACCCATCCCCATTCATGGTGTCAAAGTTTCCACCAAGGAGAGAAGACAAACCCACACCAAATTCCACCATATCTTAGTCACCATCACAAGTCTCTCTTAATCGGCGTCCTTTTTCGTTGTTCTAACCACACGGTGCACCCAACATCCATCCACATACCATTCATCCCATTGAATTCAAAACTTTAAATGGATTCATCCTTCCCAATAGACCCTCTCAATCTAACCGCCATCATACCACCATTCACTTCCCTCACATCTACCACCCAGGACTCTCCATCCATCCCACCTATAGACTAAGGCAAATCATGGTAGGCCTTAATGGTTGGGTTTGAATTTGAAATTGGCCCCTGTGGCCACCCCATGTTGGAAGCCACGTTGGAACAACCACTCCCCATGCCTATGCAATAATTGAAATAACCTTCCCTGAATGTCCACAACAGAACAAATCATCTGAGATGGTGGCAACAGTTCGTGATGCTTCCATAGACCACCCAACAAGAGCACCAACGCCATAATGTCCATCTTCAAAATTACACACCATGTCATCTTCCAAGACAATCTCTGACTCAACATCTAATTTATTTTCCTCCTGTGAAATCAAAACACGGTGGGATTCAAAGTGGCAACATCCTCCATTTGAATTGACTAGAAACCTCTACTAAGGATTTGGCTTCAAATATGACTTTCCTACATTTATCACAAATGATCCTAGATTCTTCAATCTCAATATCCTCTTCCATATTTCCATTCATAGAGTCTAGAAAGATGCACTTAGGAACTTTGAATCAAAATGGAATGTTGATGCACATCCTTGCACACATAGTGATCGAACCTTCGTAGCAGGATCCACCGCAATGAGCACTCCCATAGCTCTTGTTATTCCAAAAAAATCCTCTGGCTCCCAAAACTCTAAGGGAAGAGCTTAGAGGCGAATCACGATAGGGAGTGTTGGGAAAGAGCTATCTGGAGATAGCCTCCTAGTTGCCATCTCATAATGTTGATAGTCATTTTTCCAAAAACCTAGGGCACACTAAGAATCACCCTTTGGAGGTTCATTTCTTCCTGAAAATAGAAGAGGAAATCATCCTTTGTCATTTCCCTGACCTATAGCATCTTGCGAGCCCACTTCCTTTTGCACCAATCCCTCACAAAGTCTATATTTTATCTAAGGCCGCCAAAACTACCCACAACTACATATTTGAATTGATTATTGACTTGATCTAGGATAACCTCTAGAACCACCAGGTGTGGGCCTTCATCCTCTCATGAGGGAGTTAGTTTAATGGGTTCCCAGTGAGCCTCACCAAATAGTCTCTGCACCCAAGTACCTATAACAATTCCCCCATCACCCCTACAGTAATCATAGTTCTCCCCACAACACCCATGGCTCCCGCATCTCCCATCTCTATGATCTTCTACATTCTATATGCACACACTATAGAAAAATAATAATATTTTTAAATCGATAATCTTTCATGAAATTGTTATGAAACAATCATTTTTAGAAAAAATATATAAAATTATCGGTGCATTAATGTATCTTATTCTTGTTAGAATTATAAAAGAATAAATAAATTTGATTTGAATTATATAAAAAACAATATTGCGAGTAGAAAAAATCAATCAAATGGAAATTTTAGGAATTTTGTTATTAGTAAAATGGACGGTTTTGAATGACACCCTATATCCATAAACACAACATTAAAGGATAAAATAGAAAATGCCGCATAAAAAATTAATCAAATGAGATCAAACAAACATAAATTGATTAACCAGACATCAAACAGCTCCAACAATTTTAAAAATGAATTATAATATGTTAATCTTATATTTATCAACTAAAATATAACATAACAATAAACACCATTTAATATACACCTTATAATTTGTACACCTTGCAACCTACTCCAAAAATGAAAGAAAGAACAAAATTAGATGGAGCTTGTGGTCTTGAATGTTAAAAATGATTAAAAATAAGAGTTACTTCAAATATTGTCAACCATTCATTCCAATCCCCTGAAGCTCAATTTTAATCTCGTTAATGATAAACTCGTTAAACGTGTAATAATTATTCAATAAGAAACTAACTTTAATTTCGAATAATGTGCTAACACTACCACTCTTCAAATAATTAATGTCTAGGAAACCATTATTTTGTGTAGAAGAGGAAATTAATTCAACTTTAAGGATGCCTATTAAATCAAAATATCTGGAAGGTGACATCTTTTTTTGTTTTCATTGGGGCTACTATATTTTTTCATGCATAAATTTTAACAATTTTTGTACTTGATAAATTAACTAAACAAAAAAACTAATTATGATCTATATTGTTTGAGGCCACCTAATTTTTAACTAAAATTTATCTTGTGGCAATAGGCAGGCACGTATGAACATTAATAAATGCATTAAGGTTAAATTAGGACAAAAATTCAAACTATAGTAACCGATCTTATCTTTTGTATGGACAAATATGAAATGAAAGGTAATTCTAACTTAATCAAAAGAAACTAAAATTCCATATTTTACAAGGATCCATATGTGGATCCCACATATCATATTACTTTTTTAATACTATATGACTTTGAATGACAAACGGTGCTTAACTATAGAATTTTAAAGAGGTTTGTTGAGAATGGGTAAATTAAAAGAATGATTTATGCTACCATGCTTATTGGATTGAGATTGGAATTTATTTTAAATAATGCAAAATTATTTCTAATATAAACCATTGAGAATTCATCGTACCCAAAGTGTCAATGCATAATATTTTGTTGTGTGGAATGAAATGATATTATAATTCCTATTTTGGCATGTAGCGAGAAAAATGGTGTGATTTGCATAATGGTGTGTATCGGATACATGTTAAAATCTTCATTAAAAATAAGTGGTGATAAGGAATATTATAAGGATAAATGTTTCCAAAAACCAAAACATATTGTATAAAATGCCGAAAGCATGATTAGTTACAAAATTTATTATTATAAATTGTTTGAGCTGGCCAATAATCTTACAAAAGTAACCTTCACCAAAAAAATTGTATCGCAAGGAATTCAATAATTTCACTTAATTGCTTGAATTATTGTATGTTAGAATAGCTCTTAACAAAATAAATACGAGATGTGTTTACTTCAATTATTCACTACTAGAATAGCTCTTAATAAAATAAATAGCGAGTGAACGAACAAATTTTCCTAACATTTAAGGTCAAATTGTTTAAGGTATGGCTAGTTATCCTATTGTAAAACTAATGATTTTTACTATCTAAAAGTGTTTTATTAGTTGGGCCAAAAGAGCAATGAACAATTTTTTGTATGGCCTTATGCTTGTGATAGTTATTTTTAAAATATAAAAACTAAAATTTTATATAATATTTAAATATACATTGACTTTTGTGTAGTTTTTGTTATAAATTATTGTATTATTTAAATTTATTTGTGTAATAATGTTATATTATTGCACAATCAACAATGTTTTTAAAAATATATAATCTCTAAAGATATATAAGTTTGTGTCTTTTCATTTTATCAATTATTACTTAACTAATTGTGTTACAAGGTATTCTCAATAGAGCTTAAGAAAAATAAACAATTGTTCAAAGAATTTATAATGGTGTTTAAGTGAAAGGAGTTCTTTAAGGAATACTAATTCTTCTCATGTTACATGTAAGAGACTAGCACATGCCACTTTCATATTCAATTGTTTACAAAAAAATCAAATAAATAAGTCACATAAACAATTAAGCAATCAATTGATGATATGTAAGTCACAACTCATGTAGGTAATTATACAGCCCATGTTGTTGTTGAGGATACCAATTCCATTCGTCTCGTGACTTGGACTCATGAGTATAATGAGAATCTTGAAATCATCATTCTGATTCATATTAAGGAAAATATAAATTCTAATAATGATGCATTTTGGATTACTATGAGGAAAAAGAAGAAAGGGAAAATAACAAAATATCCCCTTAAAATGTATTTAAGATCCTGTGGGAAGGATCCTCGGGGATGAGTATGAAAATTGTTGTATTTATGTTTCCGCTTAGCTAGTTGTGTTGCAGGACTAGTTTGGATTCTTTATTCCGTTGGTAGAGGCCGGTCCACTTGATTCTCATTATTTTGTTTTTGTCACCATTTGTAACATCTAGTTATGGGGTTTGGGTCCGCTAAACCCACATTTACCATAATAAAAATATATATAATTCACAACAAATACATAACAATTTTCAAGTTACATTCTACCTTGAATTTATTTTATATTTAAAACTACCTAATTTAAATATATTTAAAAAGTAGATTCAAAGATAATATAAATGTTCAAAATATTAGTAATGCATATGGAAGAGTATAATATATTAAAAGTATTTTTTAATCATACAAAGTTGTCATTACATACACTTGTGAATTTAGAGTACACAATCATGGGCTCCTCAACTATATAGAATAATTATGGAACATAATTTATGCAATTGTTACCTCAAAATTAGAGAAAATTAAAATCAATGTCTATTATTTATCAATATTTCAAACATATATTTTTCAAGATAAGGTCAAAAATATTTGATTTTTAAGGATCAAAAATCCTAAACACCAAGAGAATCCACATCACTAGTGACAAAAAAGAGAACCAGGATGATAACCTAAAAAGAAATAAGGCCAAGCCGATGATAGCTACAATGATATCCATGACAAGGAAACATGACCCAAAACAATGAGAGAGCTAAATATCAAGACTCGACTGTGGAAGCCGCAAGAGTAAGACCCAACATCACATGAGCGGACCACACAATTTTTTGTTTCTTGGGATGTACCATAGTCTGACCATCCCTATCAACCGTAGAGTATGACATCTCCATCATCTCCCACCATGAAACACACTTTCTCTAACCTCTAAGAAGAAAAATATATTTATACATATTTCAAACATATTTATACTTAAGAAGAAAAACAAGATATTTTTATTATTAACTAAATAACAACTTGCATAAATAAAATGTGTCCTTTCTAGGATTTATAAATAGTACTCTACATATTATCAAGAATGCTCATGTCTTTTTTCATGCCTCAAATGTTTTCTTTCAATTATTTACCTCTATTAACAATAGGGAATATCTTTGACTACATAAATAAGCTCATATCACAATAATGATCTCTTTCCTAGTTCTCAAGCGCTATGAAAGACCAGAAATGGTTTTTCTTTTAAGGTCTTCATTATCCATGTTACTATTTAAATCCACTCACTTGAGATATTTTTACCCACATCAGCTAATACTTCCCTTACAAATACATTGAAACTTGCACACGTATCACATATGGCCCAAAGTTAGGATGAATACATTTATAATGAGATATATTATATTTAACAATATCAAGAAGCTCCGAGAATTACAAATGGAATAATTATTATACATGAAATATAACAATCCTCTTAAAAAGAACACCTCTTTTTTAGACGAAATCAAGAACTTATTGAGTGATCTTTCTGTTTTACTAAATGAGAGGACCAATTGATATATCTTCTCAATGTAGAATGAAAAAAGGTATCCAATCATCGAATTCTTCAATTTATTCCATTATATTTTTCACATTCAACAATCCCCCTTGTGTTATCTTTTTCGCATTAGTTAAATAATCGGATCGGGTATTTTGGATTTTATGACTAAGAGGAATTGTCCAAAAAGTGAACTTTAATCTCATTGTTGTAGAATTTATTTGGAAATTGAGAAAGTTTGTAAACATGTTGTTTTCTTTATTTTCAAGTTTTTCATTGGTCTTCAATGGTTTTCTCACTAAAATATAATATAGTATCCATAGATAATATACTAAATCAAAGAAAAAAATAATGGACTCAAATGAAAAATATAGGAAAATGAAGATATACTTTGAATTTGAAATGTATCTACAATTGGAAAAAATGTTAAAATGAAAAAATGTTTCATCTAACTTGGTAAAAAAATAGATTTATTAGCTAAAATTTTCATTTTTAGATTAAAAATCATTCCATAGGTGGATACAAAGTTACTATCATCTTGAATTCATTTTGGAGAGGATCATTTAGTCCAAATTTTGTGTTGTTTCACTCACCGAATCATCGGGAATGAAAAAATGTGTTTTAGTAACCTAGGGCACAAAGCTAGTTTTCATGGAATTAAATAACAAAAATGGATGCAATTTTGTAAAAATGTGTAAAAAGAGGTTCGATAAATATTTCTTGATTTCTTAAGTGATTTTGAACTCACTTTATTTAGGGATAACCAAGTTACACACATGCCTTACGACCCAGAGCGCATTTTGGAAGGGGTTTGAGAACTTAAGTTTCAAAATCACACTTTGGAGCATGCTTGCATACCACTTAAAGTTTAAAAGTGCACTTAGAGGTGATGGAATGAACCAAATTGCCTTAACAACTCACATTTTTAAAGTGGTTCTTATGAATTTGCAAGTATTAAATTACAACGTCAACATGAAAGTAGAACATGGGATGTGGAAAAAATTCCAAAAGAAATCTTGAAGAGTGAATTAAGTACTAAAGTTCACTTCTAACTCACATTTTTTAGTAAATATGGTACAAAAAGACACTTAGAGGTGGTTCCATGAATTTTAAGATCCAAAAAACTGCATTCTCAACTCTCTATAGGAACCTAAATAGTAACTCTCTTCCTACTTGACCAAAAGTGTGATTTCCGTGGTGGTATGATATATGATTTATATTGAAAAAAACCCAAATAATCCATTTACGCCATACCTAAGGACTATAAGTGATTGAATTTTTAGGATGAGAAGGAAACCCAAAAATGACCAAAGTTACCACAATGAGGCAGCAAATAATGTTTGGCTACCGAGAAATATTGAAAGAACAAAGATCAAAACCAATTCTATAATTATTTAGGGTACTCCAAGAGACTTCATCTGAATACTTGTAAGGATTTTAGAACCATCTGAAGCTCCAACAACCTTCTACACAAGTTTACTTTTCCATTAGGATTAAAACACCTTAGCACTCAAAAGGTTTATGTATCTTAAACATATCCAGTGCTCCAAGAATCTGACTCTATGTATACTATGGATAAATAGACTCCAAGTAAATTTATTTTATTATATGCAAAATATCTTAAATCACACATATCTCACATAGGACATCCATAAGTTGACACCCACAAAGGGAAAAATTGAAAAAATAGTCCAAAATTCTCAAGGGAGGCACACCTTTTCTTAGGTTTGTCATAAGAAATGAATATGAAAATTTTTCATTCCAAAAAGTGCATATAGAGAAATTCACAAAACGGAATAATGTATATAAAACTTAGTGTCTAGTATTAATAGAAAACTCTAAGGGGGTCAAATATTTACCTAAAGGAAACAAAAGAAGAGGAAAACCAAGTAGAGAAGTTTGTTGAGTTTTAATGCTATGAACCAAGAATAAAAGGAGAGATGGATAAGAAAGAGATCCAAGTAGATCTCAAGGAATTTTGAAAATGGAAATTATAAAAGTAGAATCAGTGTGAAAATTTGAAGATTCCCTATGAAGAGGAAGAGGAAATGCAGCTTATAAACACAAAACGATATTAGATGGTGAATGAGAAGGAGGAATACATCACAAGAAAAAAATAAGGAAAGATAAGAATGAATAAAGTACACCATAGGATTGAATATAGTTAATTTTCAATGAGGATAAGAGTAGGAGTCTAAAGGTAAACAAAGAAACATCTATTAGTGCATATGTCAACTGGAGTGAGGAAAAGATAAGTTGGGAAGAGGATGACTATATGTGGACCAACAAGTATCAAAAGGAAGAAGAGTGAAATAGGATCTTGGAAAGTAATATCAGGTAGAAATATAAATAGTGTGTAGAGTAGATATGTAAAGGGTGGTGTGTGGGAAAATGAACACACAAAGAAGACCATCATACAAGTAGATAAACACTAATTCATAAGGAAATAATAAGAGGATCCAAATAAAAATAGGTTTTTCCAAGCCCACAAGTGTTTAGAGAGATGGACTTGCTAAGAGAAGAGGTGTAAAGGAATACAATGTAGAATATAGTGGAAAGAGTATATGCATAAAGGATGTGTAGGAAAGTATGGAATAATGAGAATAAAATAAAATAAAGGTCACAATAGGAGTGTAAATTAGGATAAATGATAGAATGTTCAAGAAGAAACTAAGAATAATAAAAGGGAGGGAAAAGATAATATGTGGAGGAATACAAGTGTATAAAAGGGAGACATATATAGAGTGGAATCCTATAGATGAAGAGGGTGAGGATGAAGAAAAATTGTGAAGAATATTGGTGGATTTGGATGGATAGAGCCAAGTGCATAATTATAGAGGAAAAGGTTTTGATGAGAAGAATTAGGTGAAGGTTAGCATTTGAGGTAGGTAGAGGCTATTACGAAATATTTTTGAGTTGGGAATATGATCCTAAATGAGATGGTTTGAGGAAAGTATTGAATCCTAGAGGATGAGAGAAAGATATTCATTAAGAGGTGGTGGTCCATTTATGGTGAGAATATTATTTTATGAATGTGAAATCTAGTGAGGAATTTTCACATCAATATGACAAAGGACTCAAAGAGGTGATGAAAGAATCATGTAGGATAGGGAAAGGGTTATTGTATGAAGAAGCTATGACTATTTTCTCTAATAGTCTTCAAGATGGTTCTACCTTTCGCTTAGTCTAATTAGGGTGAAACTAAGGTTTTAAGTACCTCAAGTGTTTGATGTAAGAGAAGTTAAGGTCCAAAAATATTTTGAATAAATTTTAGTTGTGTTTTGGTACACACAAGGATGGATAATACGAGGAAATAAGACATGAATTAAAGTATAGTCAGTGGAGATTATACATAAGTGCGCGAGGACTTTGCACAATGGATAAGGAGGAATAAAACATTCCACAACGTTTTCATTAGAATAAAAGTGTGTAATAGTGTGTGGAAGTTTGTGGAGAAGAGAAGGAAGGAAGTGAGGAATTAAATAATAATGTGTAGTGCCCACTCCTCTTCAACACTTATTATATTTTGATTTTGATTATTTTTTACTATAGACATGGATATTATTGTATCATTTTGGTTAGCATGATGTTAGATGATAGAGATATTCTGACTATTGATGGATTGTGATTCATAGTATGATTTGTGTGGATTCTTAGAGGCATAGAGAGACATTTTTATATTGATGATGATGATGTGTTGTTGGCATATATATTACTAACATTCGGAATTATCATCGTGTTGACTAGGATTTAGCTTTTGAACTAATCTCATGATCTTGTTGATATTGATAAAAGATAGAATTGAGATGTTGTTGAAATTTTAGACAAATGATAGCATTGTTTAGTAGAGATGATGATTTAGCTATATGTGAATGGTTATTGATTTATGTGTGTATATTTTATCTTTGATGTTTTGATGCGGCCACGAGGCCAAAGGAGGTATTGTGTGATTTTATAGGTGATTATATCACAAAATCAAAAGGGGGATTGAGACCAACCACAACGAATACTAGATGGATAAAACAAAGGTCACCATGGAAATTTTTGTAATGTTGTTGTTTTATTTGCTTTAATTTGTTAAGGTGTCCCCATGGAGGGGATGGCACCCAATCAGTGACCATGGGCTTGTGTGCAATTATTTCCCTTTTTATTTTATTTATTGTAGGGTATGTGATTTATTTTGTGATGTAATTTATTTATTTATTGATGATTAATGTGCCTTTATTAAGTAATTTAATCATGTTATTAAGTTATATGGTGATGTGAAAAAATGGGTCATTTATCGATTTGTTGGTCTTTTGCAATTTGTTATTTTGATTGAGTGTAAGTGACTTTGATTGTTGTACACTCTATCTTTACTTGGAAAATTCAGATTTTGGCTTAAGGGCCATTTTTAGAGGCTTTTGGGACAAGCTAATCTTGTCCCACACCTCTTAATTTCTTATACCAACCCTACCTATGGATTGGGGGTCAAAAATGAACCCCATTATGTGTTTTGTAAGACAACAAAAAGTGACATTTATTGCACTTTTCTTACATGGGTTTTAAATTTTGTCCTTAGAGGGTGTGGGTTTGGATTGTGTGTGTAAGAGGCTTGTCATCCCTCTCAACCACCAATTTATTGTGCATTGGGGTTGAGGTTTGACTTGTGAGTTGGAGTTGAGGATGAGTGATGTGGCATCCTATATGGAGCCACCTCACCCTCCTCTTCCTTTTCTATATATGAAATTTTAATTGTTTGTTTGGGGCTACTTCATTTCATTTGTGCTCTTGTATTTTTGGAGTGGAGAGTTTTGAAGTGTTTGTTGAAAGTTTGGAGCTTGTTGGAGTTGGATAGGTCTTGAATGAGCTTGGATTTTGAGGCCGTGATCAAGTTCTACCATGGAAAGGTAGGAACTACACCCTTGTTTTAATTATTTTATTGTATATGTGTATATTTGTATGCTAGTGAAGGTTTTGTGTGCTTATTCGGATCTTGGGTAGAATTCCTAAGTATGATGTAGGAGAAGGCTATGGTGATCTTATATGTAGGGAGTAATAAGATTTTAACATATTGCTACCTATTTAAAACAAAAAAATCCGCAACTTCCCGTATAATTATTTTAAGGATTAATGTGATTTTAGAACGTCAAATTTTTGGGTGTTACACTTGGTATCAAAGTCGTGGGTTCAATGCTGGGACCTCGTACACTTGGAAACATAAAACATAACAAGGAAACTTAGCACAACTATAAACCTAGATCACATAACTTGCATGATATTTTAAATGAAGAAAACCTAGAAAACTAAAAACAAAACCTAGAATGATAGACTAAATCTCGATTTAGTCATGCAAGAGGTGGACCAGACAAGGGGTTCTTGCACGTGGACCTAGACTTACCACCCCCAAATCAGGTAATAGCATCCATATTACCTCAGATACTTTAGATGTTACATGATGTTGATGCCACTATACGCGAAGGATCCTTGGGAGGGAGATATAGCATACAAGACAGAGAACCATCAGTAGAGGCTCATGCACCTTCCCAACATAGTGATGAGCATAGGGAAGAGAACTCCCATGTGGATTCAATCAGACAAGATTCACCATAGAGAGGTCATGGAGATAGAGCTACATGACGTGGAGATAGATCTAGGAGCCCTAGGCAATGTGATCATCATGTTGAGAGACCTAGAGGAAGACAATCTACAGAGAGAGATCACATCAGAGAGATTCTAAAACTCCATCCATCTCATTTTGCTGGGGACACTAGAGGATTCTAGGTAGAGGTATGGTTGGTCAGCTTGAGTGGATGCTTCAAGCTATGTCTGTGTACCAACAACACAAAGGCTCATGTTTCCATCTACCTTTTGAGAGACAGAGATTAGGTTTGGTGGAGGAATGAGGAGTAGAAGCTCCATGTGGATTCCGAGATAGACACTTGGGAGCTCTTCAAGGAGAATTTTAGGAGAAGATACTTGTCCAAGAGGTTCATTTAGAAGAGGATAGATGAGTTCCATGACCTACGTCGGCAATCTATGATAGTGACAAAGTATGATAGTCACTTTCTGGACTTGTTCCAAAGTATGTGGACTACATGCAAGATGAGAAGGTGAGGATCCACAAGTTCATATGGGGCTTGAACCTAGACATTGGAGGGGTAGTATGGATGCAATTCCCATGACACTAGCACGAGACAGCCGCCGAGAAGGCCTACATTGCATAAGAGACCAAGGGGAAGTCATAGAATGCCAAAGATAGAGTACGGAGTCATATCCAATAGATGAAGGATAGAAGATAAAGGGGGTCAACTCCTCCTCCTTGTGGCGAACATGGTTCTGCATAGTCTTCATTCAGACCACCACAATAGCCACCTCAGCAATAATAGCAACATAGTTGTCCTCCATTTAGGCATCCACAAATATTCGATGCTCAAAGGGGACACAATATGGGGCCTCCTCTTAGGGACCAGTTGGGACTTAGGCACCACCTAGAGCTCAATCAGTAGGAGCCCGTCAACAACAACCATAGCAGGATCATTAGGATCCATGGAATAGACCACTAGAGTACCTGCATGAGTCATTTCTCATTGGAGAGTGCAGCATACTCAGACATCATTAGAGAGAGTGCCCTTAGAAAATTAACAACAAGGGTAAGGCATCAGTTTTAGATCCTATTGTAGGATACATGGCTAGGAGCCATAGGATATATGTAGTGGTCGAGAACCACCAAGAAGAACACTAGAGCACCATGATTGAGATGATAGGTAGCATTGCTAGCATTTCTATTCCTATTTTATTTGATTCAGGCTCCACATATTCTTTTATTTCTTCATTTGTAGTAGAGTGATGCGGTGGTGGCAATTATGTAGAACCATAGTTGGTATGTGGAGATGGCTTCTATAGGAAAGCTCATAGTTAACTCCTTAGTCAAGGAGTGCATAGTTGACCTAGGACCCTTTTACATGACCTTGTATCTTCGTATCCTTCCTTTGGGTTCCTAAGGGATTTGTTGTATATATCTTTCCCCCAGGTAGATATAGACAAGCAGGAGAATGGAGAAATCAAAGAAGCTCAAATCCCTGACATGCCCAAGGCACACAGAAGTGGCGCATGACAATGGATGTCGACAGGGCAAACGGTTTGCCTAAGGAACATAGAAGTGGCGCACGACAATGGATGTCGACAGAAAAGTGCGCCAAGGCGCATTAGTGGCACACGACAAAATGGATGTCGACAGGAAAACAAAAGTGCCCCCAGGCGCACATGGCACACAACAATGGATGTCGACAGGGAAAATGGTGTGCCCAAGGCACACAGAAGTGGCGCACGACAATGGATGTCGACAGGAAAATGGTGCACCCAAGGCGCACAGAAGTGGCACACGACAATGGATGTCGACAGGGAAAACGGTGCGCCCAAGGCGCACAGAAGTGGCGCACGACAATGGATGTCGACAGGGCAAATGGTGTGCCCAAGGTGCACAGAAGTGGTGCATGAAAATGGATGTCGACACACACATGGATGCGCCAAGGCGCACCTTCAGGAGGCGCAACATTTTGAGCGCTGACAGGAAGCAGACCCTGGCGCAGATATTCAGATGGCCATAACTTTTGACTGGGAGCTCGATTCATGCAAGGTTGGACTTTTTGGAAAGCTTACGAGGTCCTCTATCCAACTACGATTGGATATCTTTAATTGGGTGAGAAAAATTCTTAAAAATGCAAAATATAGTTCGTCACTTTTGGGTTCGCTGGGGTTCTCACCTACCACCATAATGAGATAATTAAGTGCATTCTGGAGGTGGTTGGGGCAGATTTCGATTTCCTCTCTTTCCTCTCTCTTTCCTCCTATAAATTGTAAGGAGGGGCTTCTTTCTAAAGGTTGGACATTCTTGTTTTGCCCCTCCCTTCTTCTCTTTTCGGGCAGTGAACTTGTGGAGTTAAAACCTCCCATTTGAAACCGTAATGCAACCTTGCCTCTTGCATTTTGCAGTGTGTGTCAGATCAATCTTTGGAGCAAATTAATGCATGTCTCGTGGATGATTCTCAACCCTCTCTCGTATTCATTTGCATCCCCTTGATCTTTCACCGTGAATCTGGTATCTCAGGCATGATCTTGCATTGCATTTTAATGGTCTGTGTTTATTGGCAAGACAGGTGTTCTTCATTCCTCGGTGCATCACCTTTGTAGTTTAGGTTTTATTTTATGCATTTTCTTACCCTATCTCCTTGGCAAGTTAGATTAGGTTTTTAGTAAACCCTCTGCATTTTCTACGTGTGCATCTGAACAGAGGAATAGGAACCGGCCTTCATCCGGAGAGCTTTTCCGATTTCGCAAGGTCCCACACTTGGGAAAAGCTCCATGTTATGCAATCGTACTGAGAGTCTCAACCCATCGTGTTGCAGACATTCAGGGGTGCTGCGATTCGACATCAATAGTTTTGGCACGCCCGGTGGGACCAAGAGGTCATTCTACAAGATTTGAAGGAACTTTCAAGAAATTCGGACTTAAAAATTACAGGTTTTACAGTTTCAGTTTTTTCACCTTCCAGGCTGAACTTTGAAATCAATTTTCAAGGACTTAACTTGCTCAAAACAAGTCAAAATTTCACCAGTTGATAGATCGGGGGATAATCTTCAAAAGGGTATTCTTAGATTTTTGAGATTTTGACTTTCAAAATTTCATGGTTTTTTTATTTTCGGATTTCAGGTTTTCGGAAGTCTGGCATTTTTGGATTTTCGGGACTGTCATTCCAAATCAAATTCCAAACTCTAAAATATCAAAAATACAGGTCTTTCAAAATTCTATTTTTAAATATTGTCAGGTTTGGTGTGTAACTTGGCAGAATCTAGCCTTTTGAGGCTCACTTTCTAACACATCTGGCGACTCCGAAGGGGATAGAATTCAGCGGTGTAGCAGCAAAGTTGCCCAGGCATATGAGAAGAATTCAAACCAGGTCCAATACTCGAGAAGAGGGGCTATTTGTCCACTTGCAACTATCACCAGGAGGAGGAAGGAGAGGAAGAAGACCACAAAGATCACCATCTCCACCTAACAGGACTTTGTCTACACCTCCACCTGGTAGGCCTTTTCTCGCATCGACTAGGGTTCTTAGGCCAATCATAATGGCACATCTACCACCGAATCCCTTTGTCAATTTCACGGGTAGTAGTCCACTTGCCCTAAATGCTCGTAATCAAATTCCAAACTGCAAGACTAAAGAATATACCCTATTTTACAGAGAAAATCATACTACTCCTATCGATCACATCCAGATATTGCTAATGCATGTGCAATCCACGAAATAAATGAAATGGATGTTGCAGTCAAGTTGTTGGCTTCATCCTTCAAAGGTAAGGCCTTACAATGGTTTAGGAGCCTAGCAGTAGGGTCTATTATGAATTGGGACCAACTTTGTTCAGCTCTTTGCAACCAATTCGGGAGAGGGCGGACAATTTATCTTTATCGAACAAATGACAACAATCAAAAGGGCTCCTAATGAACAAATGACAGATTTCAACTTCAGATTCCAACTGGACATGGGACAGGATTCCAATAGCTGATGAGACCAACCGCCGAAGGAGCATTCCTTTATTTCTTAAAGGCTATAAATTCAGACATAGCCATGATGATCCAATCAATGGGAGGAACAACGCCGCTGGGGGCCTACACGACACAACCTATCGTGAGCAGAGAACTGCTTTGATCCAAGCCGGCAAGCTTGCACCAAGGCCACCAATGCCTCTCTATCCAGATATGGGAAATCCTACAACCAATCAAGCACCAGAGTTGAATCCCATTCCAACTCCTAGAAATCAAAGCAATAATGGGGCATCGACTTCTTCAGATACTTCAAAGGAATTGCAGGAGGTTATGAAACAGCTACAGAACCTTGGAAATGAGCTAGTAACTATCAAAAGACAGCAAGCTCAAAGTGCTAGACCGTATCAGCCTCAAGCACGCACTGCTAGGCCCCATACCAACAAAATAGACCACCACCTCAGGCTGCAAATCAAAACCAAAACCAAGGACAACCTCAAGCTGCCAGGCCATTTCGACCGTATGATCCAAATGCAACGACGTCCTCAAGAGCTTGGTCCCGACACAAAATAACATGGCACAGGAGTACGACTGGTGTTACCCTTGCAATCTACCTCACAATCAGTCAGCATGTTTCAATGGTGCACTAAATCAGGCCTTGATGGTGCAAACCATTGGTGTTCCTCAAGAACCAAGCCAGGAGGAGAATCAACAGCAAGAAATGCAACAAGAAGGACCTCCAACAGAAACCACATTGGCAATTGGCAAACGGAAGACTTCTGTGGAGTTAACCAACAACCTTTTCAAGGCGTGGCTGCCAACACACGGTCAAAGAAGAGAAATATAGGAGAGGGACAACCGTGTAATCCAGTTGTTTCTCAACCCACTCTTACACAACAAGGGGTCAGTAGACCAAACATAACTCCAAATGTGCAAAATCAGCCTAAGGTACCTGTTGTAGCAACACACGCACATGCTCAAGCTCCAGAAAAGTTTGCACCAAGTAAGGGACAACAAAAGGACAATTCATCCCCTTTTAGCATCATTGATCAAATGAAGAAGACGAATGTGAATATATCAATGTGGGAATCTTTATCCATCCCAGGACAAAGAGATCTTCTACAAGCTGCCATGAAGAATTGGTCAACTTCAACCAACAGTCCATGATGCAAGAGAAGGTCCTCACGAATGCTGCTCAACCTGAAGGGAATCATGGAGGACAACAAGGTAAAGTTTTGAAACCCCCTCCATTCTATGTTTCATTAATCATCGGGGATAAATTAGTACACAATTGCATGATTGATTCTGGGGCAAGTAGTTCAGTGATGCCAAAGCAAATAGCGGATCAACTGGGTTTGAAATATGAGCCAGTGCTGAAAGGAGTAGTACAACTAGATGGAACGGCAGTAGGAACTGTTGGAGTCATCAAGGGGTTAAGCCTAACACTACATCCCTGTCCTAATGTTACAGTTCTACAAGATGTGTCTGTGATTGACCTTCCGCCACTCTTTGCGTTGTGTCTATCAAGAGACTTCACTGCAAAAATCGGTGGATATTTATCTGCAGATTGGTCACACATGATTTTTAGGACAAGGTATGGAGCCAAAGCAACAATCAGGTCAGAACCAATTGCCAATTTCCATATTGAGCCTCATGTATCAGGTCCTATCAATGCAAATTGCTCGGCTTTTGATCAGGAGGAGTGTTCAAATGATCCAGAAATAGGTACTAAGGTCGAGGGAATTCCTGATTTAACTTTGGATGAATGGGCAAACAAGAGTCATGAATTTGACCCATACAAGGAAATTGAAGAATCTGAATTGGGCGTGTATTGTATACACGAAGAAAATTCACCCATTCCCGACATCATTCAGCCTGAACAAAAGGATGAAAACAAAGTTTGGAAATTATTTTTCGATGGTTCGAGAAGCGCATAAGGTGTTGAGGTGGTGCAATGTTGATTTCACCACAAGACATCAAATATTTTTCAGCTTTTCGTTTCCGCCCTGCTCAAACAACACGGCTGAATACGAAGCATTGATTCATGGAATTCATTGGGCCAGAAAAAGGGCATAAAGAACTTGCAGGTGTTTGGAGATAGCGAGCTAATCATCAACCAAGTTAGGGGACAACATGCTACAAAGAACGACTTGCTGAAGAGCTACAAGAATAGGGTATGGGACCTCATTGAGGATTTCAAAGCTTTCAACATCAGTGTCCATACCCAGAAGAAAATGAAGTCACAGATAGGCTCGCAGCAGCTTGAGAAACGTTTGATGTGGTTGACAACATCGAAGGAGAAAAACACAGCCACATATCCATGTGATTGTGAGGCCAGCAGCTCCAGATAATAACACAAGCTGGCAGGTGTTTGAGAACGATCAACAGATCGTCAATTTCTTACAAGAAGAGGCTGAATTCTCACCTAGGAATCAGATAGATTAGAGCAAAGAAGATGGGGATCAAGTAGTGCAAATTGCATGACAAACAAGCTTCCTAAGGGTTTGTAACATTGAGTCTATCTTCAACCCTAACGACCAGCCCGTAAGGAAAAGGCTAACATACAGGTCAAGAGAGAAGATTCAGAGAGCCAATTCCGGTTGGGGAAGGCAAAACACTTCAAATTGGTAAAGTGGCCACTGAGCAGGAGAAATCAGATTTCATACAACTTTGCCAAGAATTTCCAGATGTCTTCGCTTGAGCTATGAAGACTTAAGAGGATTCGATCCAAATTTGGCACAACATACCATAGAATTGATCCGATGCTAAGCCCATCAGTGCAGTAAGGTGAGACCACCAACCCTCACATCAACCTCTAATGAAGAAAGAGCTAAATAAGCTAATAGAGGCAAGCATTATATTCCCGATCAAGCACTCAAGCTGGGTCGCAAACTTGGTTCCGGTCAGGAAGAAGAGTGGAGAAATCAGGTTGTGTGTGGATTTCCGAGACCTAAACAGGGCATCTCTCAAAGACCATTACCCACTTCCTTCAATGGAACAAATATTGCAAGTAGATCCGGTTCGTAGAGATTCTCTCCTAGATGGCTACTCAGTAGTACAATCAGTGATGGTGAAAGAAGATGACCAATTCAAGATGACTTTCACCACCAAATGGGGGACCTATGCCTACAAGAAAATGCCATTTGGGCTATCAAATGCTGGAGCCACCTTCCAAAGGGCAATGGATATGGCATTCAAGGGGTTGATCAATAAAATAGTTCTAATATATCTTGACGACATCACTGTATTCTCAAAAAATGCAGCGGATCACCTCTGTCATTTGAGGCAAGTATTTCAGAGGTGTAGAAGATTTGGGGTATCATTGAATCCCAAAAAATGCATATTCTTGGCTCACGAGGGAAAACTTCTAGGCCATATTGTTTCAAAGGAAGGGTCGATACCCCGTAAAAGAGTCAAGCAATTCGAGCATCGCTTATGCACAAGTCACAAGAAGGCTCTTCAAAGCTTCTTGGGAAGGATCAATTTTGTCCGCAGATTTGTTCCAAACTTTGCATCTCTCGTAAAGCCAATAACACTGATGTTAAAGAAGAGCATGGCATTTAAGTGGACATCTGAAGGCAAGGCAAGTTTTGAGGCAATAAAAGAGGCTATATCTCAAGCTCCGACTCTCGTCAATCCAGACTTCTCCAAGGACTTCGTGCTATATGCCTTTGGTGGTGGGGACACGATTTCTGCAATCCTGGTACAACAAAACAAAGGAGGATTAGAACAACCAGTTTCTTTCTTCAGTCAAGGCTTGGAGGAATACGAAACTAGGTACTCTTTCATTGAAAAGCATGTCCTCAAGAATCGTGAGCTTAAAGAAATTCAAGCACCTAGTCTCAAACAACAAGATCCAATTATTGGTCTCTCATGCGGGAGTCGTGACTTCCTTCTAAACAAGGATCTCGAATGAGAAACGCAGATGGATAACTCATGTCATGGAATATGACATCGAGATCAAGGTCACCAAACTAGTACGTGGGAAGGGACTATGTGAGCAGCTAGCCTTGAGTCAACAAGTTGAAGCAGGTGATGAAAAAGAGACTGCCTTGGTACTACAGGATGATCAAGAACAAGAAAATGATGATGTGCCTACTCCTTGTTGGACTCAGAATATGATACACTTCCTACAGACAGGCCTATGCCCCCCAGAAATGAGCAAAGCAAAGAGGAGATACTTCAGATTACAAGCCATTCCATATGTGCTTGTTGATGGTATTTTGTTTAAGAAAGACATCAATGGAGTTCTATTGAGGTGCATTGGGACAAATCAAATTAAAAGGGTGTTACGAGATTTTCACGATAGAGATTCTGGAGGACATTTCACCCCACGAGTAACAACTCTCAAGATAATGAAGGCAGGGTATTATTGGCCGACAGTCTTCAGTGACTGCTATACATGGATAAGAAAGTGCAAGAAATGTGCACTCTTCACAGGAAAAGAAAGACTAGCAACACTTCCATTACACCCAATTCTGGTTGACCAACCATTTATGCAATGGGGATTGGACTTCGTCGGGGTCATCAATCCAAACTCAAGCCAAGGCCACAAGTGGATTCTCATGGCAACGGACTATTTCACCAAGTGGACCGAAGCAGCAGTGCTCAAAGAAGCAAATGAGTCTAACATACTAGACTTTTATGAAGGAATAGTGACCAGTTCGGTGTGCCGCCACTATCATATCGATAAATGCATTGGCATTTATAGGTTCCAAGATTATAGAATGGGCTGTCAAGAATGGAATCTATTTGAGCACCTCTTCAAATTATTACCCGCAGGGTAATGGATAGGCAGAGTCCACAAACAAAAATTTGCTAAGAATCATCAGGAGGACTCTGGATGAAAATCAAAGAACATGGCATACCAAGCTAAAATCAGCATTATGGGCTGACAGAATAACACCAAAGAGGTCTACAGGTAATTCCCCTTACAAGTTGGTCTATGGAAAAGAGGCAGTATTGCCTATATCATTAGAACTACCTACATTGGAGTTCATGAAGCAGTTGGAGTTAGCTGAGTTCGAACCAATGGAGGCTAGGTATGCAGAGTTGATGGAATTGGAAGAAATTAGAGAACATGCAGTTCAAACAATTGAGAAAGATCAAGCCTTAGTAAAAAGATGGTTTGATAAGAAAGCAAGAGCAAGGACCTTCAAGGAAGGGGACTTAGTTCTGAAATGGGATGCAGATCGGCAAAACCAGGAAGGCATTCCAAGTTTGATGCCATTTGGAGTGGCCCCTACATGGTCACGGGATGTAAAAGTAGTAATGCCTTCCAATTGTCTACTTTGGATGGAGAAGAACTCCCGATTCCGGTTAACGGAATCTATCTTAAACATTGCTACTAAAAGGAAAAGGTTTACCCTTGTAAATATTAGCCTAGATTTCAATTCCTCTAAGTGCGTATGCACATTGTCTTGTTGTAGTTAGGTTTCTGTTTCCCTAAGTGCTTTGGCACAGGTTTTGTTGCTCTCCTAGGTTGGATTTCTCTACAGTTCAGCGTGCTCTCGAAGAAGGGGTTGCGATATCAGGATCGGGATCAGATATCAGGTTGGTTTCAGGTTATTGCTTATGACTCCATGCCCAATGGATTGCTAAAAGGCCACTGATCTTCTACCTAGCAGGCAGGTGATCCCGTTGAGTCGCCAAATTGTTGTATATATCTTTCCCCCAGGTAGATATAGACAAGCAGGAGAATGGAGAAATCAAAGAAGCTCAAATCCCTGACATGCCCAAGGCACACAGAAGTGGCGCACGACAATGGATGTCGACAGGGAAAACGGTGCGCCCAAGGCACACAGAAGTGGCGCACGACAATGGATGTCGATAGGGAAAATGGTGCGCCCAAGGTGCATGGCACACGACAATGGATGTCGATGTCGGGAAAACGGTGCACCAAGGCACACAAAATGTGGCACACGACAATGGATGTCGACAGGAAAGGCGCACCCAAGGCGCATGTGGCGCCGACAATGGATGTCGATAGGAAAATGGTGCGCAAAGGTGCATGTGAGCGTGGCATGACAATGGATGTCGACAGGGCAAACGGTGCGCCCAAGGCGCACAGAAGTGGCACACGAAAATGGATGTCGATAGGGAAAACGGTGTGCCCAAGGTGCACAGAAGTGGTGCATGACAATGGATGTCGACACACACATGGATGCGCCAAGGCACACCTTCAGGAGGCGCAACATTTTGAGCGCTGACAGGAAGCAGACCCCGGCGCAGATATTCAGATGGCCATAACTTTTGACTGGGAGCTCGATTCATGCAAGGTTGGACTTTTTGGAAATCTTACAAGGTCCTCTATCCAACTATGATTGATATCTTTAATTGGGTGAGAAAAATTCTTTAAAATGTAAAATACAGTTCATCACTTTTGGGTTCACTGGGGTTCTCACCTACCACCATAATGAGATAATTAAGTGCATTCTGGAGGTGGTTGGGGCAGATTTCGATTTCCTCTCTTCTCCCTCTCTTTTTCCTCCTATAAATTGTAAGGAGGGGCTTCTTTCTAAAGGTTGGACATTCTTGTTTTGCCCCTCCCTTCTTCTCTTTGGCAGGTGAACTTGTGGAGTTAAAACCTCCCATTTGAAACTGTAATGCAACCTTGCCTCTTGGCATTTTGCAGTGTGTTGTATCAATCTTTGGAGAAAATTAATGCATGTCTATGGATGATTCTCAACCCTCTCTGTATTCATTTGCATCCCCTTGATCTTTCACTATGAATCTAGCTATCTGTGCATGATCTTGCATTGCATTTTAATGGTCTGTGTTTATTGGCAAGACAGGTGTTCTTCATTCCTCGGTGCATCACCTTTGTAGTTTAGGTTTTATTTTATGTATTTTCTTACCTTGTCTCCTTGGAAAGTTAGATTAGGTTTTTAGTAAACCCTCTGCATTTTCTACGTGTGCATCCGAACAGAGGAATAGGAACCGCCTTCATCCGAGAGCTTTGTTGATTGTTACGGTAAGATAAAATCATGTGTAGATTATTTGGGAGTAGAGTCTATGATAGTTGGAATCAAGAGACCCGCGTCCATTCACACCATATCCACTATATAGCTTAAGTGGTGTGCGATGATGCGATTGTCTATTGTTTGATGTCATGGTTAGCAAAAGATCGAGGATGATTCTAGTGGGCCATCGCTTGACAATAATCATATCTTGAGGGATTTTTCATATGTATTTCTAGGGGAGATTCTGAGGTTACCCCCCATATGAGATAGATTTTCATATTGATTTGGTTCCTGAGTAGAGCCTATCTCACGAGCACCTTATAGGATGACACCCCCTAAGCTCTATGAGCTCAAGTTACAAACTTGTGTCCCTTGAGGTGCACTGGTGATTTTTTAAAGAAGGATAGATATCTACGAGTGTGTATCAATTAGCGTCATCCAACAAAAGTATTACCCCCTTCCATGTATTGATGATTTTTTTGATTAGATGAAGGGGGCCACAGTATTTTCTAAGATAGATCTTAAGTCTGGATACCATCAGCTGAGGATCATGGAGGTGGATATTCATAAGATAACCTTCCATACGAGATATGGCCACTATGAGTTCACAATAGTGCCTTTTTGTCTAACGAATGCCCCCACAAGTATTCATGAGTTTTATGAATGGGGTATTCCAAACATTTTTAGATCACCTCATGCTCATATTCCTTGATGATATTTTTAATTTATTCACATACGCTTAAGGATCACAAGGATAACCTTCGACAGGTTCTACAGTGTCTTCATGAGTAGAAGCTTTACAGGAACCTGGAGAAGTGTGCATTATTTCACTCAGAGGTGCAGTAATTGGGTAACATCATTTCTGGGGAAGGTATCAACATCGATCTTTCCAATATTATATTTATTATGGATTGTCTCGCACTAACTAGTGTGACTGAAGTGTACAGTTTCATGGGGTTGGTAGGCTACTACATGATATTTGTTTAGGACTTTTCTCGATTATGCACCCCATCACTTCCCTTCAGCAAAAAGGGAAGAAGTTTTTTTGGTCTAACAGATGTGAGAAGGCCTTTAGTACACATAATAGATTAGAATAGCACATATATATTGCAAGGAGGTTTGCTTAATATAATAGAGTTCCCCAAAGGTGCAAGAGGATAAAAGATGTTGTGTATTATTTTAGATTACAAATGTGACACATGAACTTTTTATAAAATGAACAAAATTCTAGAAAAATGCCATGAGAATTTTTAATATTTCTCACTTCTAACCCTAAACATGATTCTCATATGTGAAACATAATCACACAACATGTAAAGGATGGTGATGGTGATTCCAAAGGTGGAGGCAAAAATTCTCAAGCCACGCAAGTTGTCAATATTTTGGCTTGAGGTGGAAAGAATGCTTGCAAAAAACAATAACATATTTTCCCCCTGAAAGATGCCTCTCCTCTACACATGAACCATAACGGCGCTCGCAGCTATGAATCTAGTGGTGGAGGAAAATATGGGGAAGGAAGCATCTATAGCAAGGAAAATAAATACCCTAACAGATCAGGGGGTGAATCATTCGTCGTATCAACTCCCAACCAGGGGAAACAGGGTAACACTAGACCTGTGAAGACCAGCTCTAGAAAAAATGGAACCATTTTCCATAAATTTGGGATCAGCCACACACCTTCAGATGTGCATGCCCTCCTCCAAGGAGTTTGTATCTATAGCAAAGGGAAACATGGATGTGTGGAAAATGAGTTGGGGATTAGAGGATCCACCAAGTCCTTTGCTATTATGGTCTCCAAGAGATGAAGGATATCACAATAAATGTAGACAATCTTTTAAAAACCTCACCCAAGACTCTGGTACTGAAGACAGAGGAGGATATTCTTCAAAATATTCTCATGTAGGAGGTAAATCTCTCCCATCTTGGCTTCATCTGAATATTTCACAAGTTCTATCCTAAGATATATCTACTTCATAACTAGATTTCTATAAGATGGAGGGAAAATATTAAATGTAATATTGAGCTTTCCCCCTGTGCTAAAATTTTTTTCATTGTTGTCATTGAAACCCATGTAGATAGGGATTTAATTTTGTACCATTATTTGGTTTTTGGTGAACATGGAATCATGTTCAAGCCATGGTATCTATCTTTTGATCCTCTAAAAGACTCCTTTTATACCTACTCTATTTGGATTCACTTTTCAGGACTCTCATTATAGCTCTAGAAGAAATCATGCCTTATTGGTATAGGTAATACTCTAAGATCCTCTTTGAAAGTAGATGATATAACCTCTTGTCAAAATCATATAATTTTTGGTAGAATATTGATAGATCTTGACACCTCTCAAGCCCTTTGAGGAGAAAACAATCTATAAATTGGTGATATACATCGGGGTGTAGAGAATATACTATGAGGGTTTAGCCTTCAGATGTCGCGATGTTTTTAAACAAGCCATCTTTGGAATGACTACGATCATTCGAGATGTAATTAAAAATTAACTTGGTGGAAGGACTCTCTTTCAGAACATCTCACGATCAATCCCCACTAATAACTAGTTGAGGAATCATTAAGCCCATCAAGGGAAGAAACCATGGAAGGATTCCCAAAGCCTCCAAAGAAGGATCCACAAAACTCTAATCCTCTTGTCTCTCTTGGGACAACACCGATTATTTTTCCTAAGAGGGAAATGTTGAATCTACAATGGATTTTGCACCATTCCTCGTTAAGCATCACATTTCTATCAAAATCTTGAATTTATTCTTCCAATCTTCACAAAAGAAGGTAATGAGGATTAGACGGTGATGGACACAAGAAAGAAAGGACATGTCAAACTAAAACCCACCATCATGTCAAATAAGGTATAAGTCTTGTCCTGATTTTTATTTTTATTTATTTATCTAGGATAGAGGTGTTTTGTTTTTGGACTATTTCTCTACTTCAATTGGGCAATTGGTTGGCTACGGGTTAGCTATGAGCATGCTCTATTCTTGTATTTTTCTTATGGGTAGTTTGGATTTTTTATTTCTTAGTGTTTCATTTCTTATCTCAGTTCTTAGACCCTCTTCCTTTTGCACTTTATTTTTGTACTTGGTTATGGTCCTCATCAAAAACCATTTTGCAATAATAAAAAAGAATGATAAGGTGTAGATTCAAACACAAGTTTTTTTCATAACATAGAAGATGTTATGAAATTTACATCATGATGGACTATGAAGTATATTTGGTAGTTCATGAAAAATAAGGAAACTAATTAAAAACATATGATTAAGGAGGATGACATGGAATCAATAATTAGGTTATCCCATCCACTAGATTTTCCTGAAACAAGGATGTAACATCTAGATCATAGCATCGAATAATATTTATTCAAATTTTAATTTACATAGTATGATCAAGGAGCACCTTCAAGAGACTATCCCACCTTAAGGATATTTATCATGAAGATAGAGAAGTGAGAATGTATGACTATTAAAAACAACACATGCTCACCATTTTGGGGTGATGAGAGTTAGATAGGTTTTGTTGAATGTACATGAGAAAGACAACACACAAGTTGATAATGACTAAGTTTTATGTCATTAGCATTAATAAAGGTAATTTTAACTAGTCTAGCTTGGGTATTTAGGAGAAAAACTAGTCTGTAAAAGCTCCATGAGACATAATGTGTAGCTCTATAGTGATCAAATACATGTAGTTTCTGTAAAGGGAACTAAGAAATAGAATAAAATTTTGAGTTTAATTCCACTATGTGAAGTTTCATTTCAGCCCTTGCATAGTTGTCACCAAGTTTGAAATGAAAATTTTCAAGAGTTCATCTGAAAAAGGTTAAGTTTCTTTTTTATATTGGATAAAATAAATTTTGTTTCTACAATTGTAACAATGTTCTTAACAAATAGATATTTCTCTCCATTGAATTTTTTAAAGAGAAATCATACATGAATAAAAAAGGATTGTTAATTTTTGGATAGTCTCTTAGGGCCATTACAATAAGGATATAACAATAAATATCATAGAGAATAGAAAAGATGACAAAAATAGCCAAACAGACTTGATTTATACACTAGTCAGAAAAGGGAAAACCTAAAAGACACAAATATTCTAAGACAAAGAAATCAGTCTAAAGAGGGAGAGTGAGATCTAAGAGTCATATGCATTGGAACTGATTGTTTATTTTAATAGGTTCTTTTCTTGTTTTTGAAAGGCATCCACTCCTCCTTATAATAATCATCAAAAGAATCAAGGATACAAAGAAGAAGAAGAACATAAACATAAGTGATAGGCCGGAATATGACTTAGAAAGAGAAGAAGAAGAATCCCTTTCCTTAACCAACCCCATAGAGACCTAGGGATTTTCTTCAAAAAATTCAAAACATATAGAGGCATATGAAAATAATTCTCAACCAATATAAGAGTAGATTCAACCCTAGACATACACTTTTAGAAGATGAAACATCAACATAGATAGAAGGGGCTTCGATGGTATAGTGAGAAGGGAGAGAATCCTTCCACCAAGTTGAATTTTCTTTGATTTTTCACTTATATTTCCCACACTCCTCGATCAAATGTCTTGTTTCAAAATATATATGGCGAAAAGACAGTATTTCATAGTTCAATCTTTGATTCCATACCATTTCTTCTATTTGTAAATTAATATTGTCAAGGAGATCAAGTGGAACATCCAAATCCACCAAGATTTGAGCATAAGAGGGATGTAACTACTATATATTAGCATCATCTAATTTTTAATAGACTCCCAAAGTGCTACCAATGGTTTTAATGTAGGGTTCAGTCTATAATTATAGGGGGAGTTAAGGAAGCCTTACCCAAGCAGAGAAAGGAATCAAGGATTTTTTTAATGGGTCAAATTAAAGATACCATTATTTTTTCATGAGCCCAAGATCTCCCCAAACCCAATATAAATTATGGATAACATCAGGCTATTCAAAAGATTCAAAAATAGCAATAAAATATCTTTTAGAGTAAGTTAAAAGTTCAACCTTACCCTTTATTTTAGAACTTCAATTTTTTATGATCCATTCATGCAGCTGAGAGACCTTTGGCCATAGGTGATTGAAACTGAAAATGAGGAAAAAATTTCCGTATTCCTCCTCCCATTCCATAACTTTAATAATAAGATCCTTCTCAAACTTGAAAACATGGTCATAAGGAGATGGTTTGAAGGGCTTCCTCACCATTTGAGCTCCCTTAAGAGTACATGTAACAACAGGAGTAAAATATTTTCCTAGTACCCATTATTTCTGCCTCATCATCCTTTTCTAGGCATCCCTTATAACCACCACCACCTCCCTTCTCAGATGCTTCTAGATAATGGTTTAACCTCCTCTCCTCTTTTATCTTCCTGCTATGTCTACCTAAACACCCAACATGCTGGATTTTTTTGGGTGGTTGCTTACTACAAGGTTCATGAGAGAATACGAGCCCACACTAGGATTGTTTGGCAGATCTCCGTGACCTAGATGCATCCCTCTAGGCCCACTATAAATAGAAATACCACCACCACTTCCCTTGCCTTGAATTGCCAAATAGGTTCCATTGCTTAGGGTTTTTTGGGATCCATCGCTTAGGATTAGTTACGGAGTGGAAAAAAATTGACTTATAGTACTTTTCATACCTCAATAATTATATAGTAGGTTTCTTCCCACTACAAGAAACATTTGATCCCATTTCTTATAAATTATCAATGCTATACAATACATGCTTTATAAGTAGGAAACAACTAAAATAGCTTTTAATGAGAAGTTATATCACACTAAATAGCATTAATATGATTCCTTATCTGCAATAACACACTCCATGTTTCCTATAATGCACAATCATGTCATAATAACAAGGAATGTGATTGAATTAAATTTACTTTTTTAAGTCACACTACAACATAAAGTGTTAATAACACAACTATTTGAATCAAATTTGCATCAAACTAGACATTTTAAAATTATTTTGGATGTTTTCCTAGTGTGAACTAACATTAAAAATAGTGGTACAAATGTGATGCAAGTTTGACGTGACTAAACATTTTAAAATGCATTGATTTTGTGTCATAATTTTTACACCAAAATTTCACCACCTACTATGTGCCACAAATAGGACACAAACATTGGCATTTATGTATGTATGTATGCATGGATGCATGGATGCATGGATGTATGTATGTATGTATGTATGTATGTATGTATGTATGGATGTATGTATGTATGTATTTTTTTCTTTTTTATAGTTTTTATTTATTTTAATGTGAATACATTATTTGAAATTGAATTTATTTTATTATTGACTATATGTTCTTTATATATATATATATATATATATATATATATATATATATATATATATATATATATATATATATATTTATAATTAATTATATATATATTGTATTGAATATTCTTACTATAACACATAATGAGTTCATTAAAAACTTAGCGAAAATATAATGATCTTGGTTTGCATATAAAAATTATAATAAACCAATATTACACATAATCAAAAACACAATATTTATATTATAATATTTTTACACAATAATATATTATATAATACATTTGGGAATTATAGAAAGATAATAATTCAATTCAAAATTACAAATTAAATCAATATATGCCTATGAACTAATCATCGTCCTCCTCTCCCTCCTTTTCCTCATCTATTTCCACCTCCTCCTCTTTACCAATAATATCCTCTTGATCATTCTTGTTTGAATAATTTTACATCCATTATTCCTATATAAACTCTTATTGCTTATCAACCTATAAAATTATAAGGGTACACTTTGGACCAGTAACAATTTTTGGCACGCATGGTGGGACGTGAATTCTTATTTTTTTGCAGGTGTTCCATAACATCCTGGTCTATATTTTTCATTATTTTTCTAGGTTTTATTTGTGCTTGGTAAAATTTCAGCCTTTTGGATGTATTTCTCATAAACATATCTGGTTACTTTGTTGGTCCAACAACCCACTTTTATAAGCAATAGACCTATTTTTTATATTTTCGCATATTTTATGAGGTCATGCAAACATTATGTCATTTCTTCAGTGGAATTCCTTTCTCCAAGAGTTGGACCATTTAGAACCACCTTCATTTTACCCATATCCTCCTCTAGATCAATATTATAACCCTGATCATAATGAGTATGCCCATAATCCAAATCTTGATTATCATTATGGTCACCCTTATAATCCTTATGTTGTTCATGGACATAGATATGTTGCAGGTAATGAATATTATGCATGTTATGAGAGCACTTACATGTCTAATAATGAGTTTGATATCAAGCTTTAGAAGCTACAAGAAGAGTATCAGGTTCTCAAACAACGATTGGAACATTTGCAAGCATTATATGACAACGAGCTCAAGGTAGACGAACCTTCTCAATGGGATGTTCCAACTTACCTTCCTTTTCAACCATCTGATCCCAATTTTAATATTCCAAGCATATTTTTTGCTACTATTCCCACTTCCTCTTCCCCATATGTGGATTTTTAACATTTACCTTTTCATAAACATTCCCAAATCAATTTGAAATCCATCCCATCCCTCCTCTTTCATTCCAAATCCCAGCTTGGGAATGAAACAATCATAAAATCAGTCAAGAGGGGTATCCAACTATATAAAATAGCAAGGATGAATATATAAAAATTTGTAGGTTTGGGTTACCCAATTTGAGTTTAACCAGATTCGTAAGTGCGTAAAGAGTGCATGCAAGAAGATGAGATTTTAGAGAAACAACAAGATCATGATAATAAAGTGAAGATTAAGCAAAATTATCTTCATTGTAATGATCTAGAAGGTATGAATTTAATGTTTTGAAAAAGCATGTAGAAGTTTCGAGTTGCAGATCAACAATCTTAAGGTTGTACCATCTTTTGGTACAAGAAATGATTCATTGATAATTGCTGATTTAGATGTTGTTGACTTAGAGAATAAAGATACTTAACGATGCATGCAAGCTTCCCATAAGTGATCATGAAACAAATTTAAATGGAGAGAAATTTCAGATTAGATCTAAGAAGGAGCAATCAACACATCTAGAGCTACCTCATGATGAGTAACAAGATGATTTCAGCCTCACGGCCTTTTTCTCTAGATGAAGATGATGATAGGAATGAAGATTAGGAAGAGATACAACATTATTAAGATGATACAACTAAATGAAAATACCCTTATTTATTTGTATGCTTAAAACTTTTGCACTTCTTCATGGTTTCAATGACTCAAAAGGAACATCGGTAGGCACTAAAATCAGTCAAGGAAGGTAGAAATATTATGAAAAGGACTTGGACCTTCTCGTACATGGTGGATCAAAATGAAGAACAATAAGTTGGCCCCATTGCAAAATCAGTCACGATTCATGAGATTGAAAAGTTTGAAGAAGCATAATAGATTTCTTATCAGCTTCGAAATGTGCTCAAGGTTGGAGAGGAGAGCAAGGAAACATGGAAGATTAGGAAAAATAGTTTTTCAGCTTTAAGAAGACCATGCCCAATTAGATTCTTGGCTGATTTGGAAATACCAATAGTTATGCTTTATTTAGAGCACAAAAAAGAGCTTCACATTCTCAAAAGATATCCCCAATACCCCCCAAACAAATTGCAGATCCGATAGAGATATTTTTCATCTTTTGGACTAATATTTTAAGCAAATACAAGGTACAAATCATGATTTCAGCTTTTCGTTAGAATAGGTTAGTATAGATTTATGTTTTTTGTAAAATAAGTACTTCGCACACTCTACATGTTTCCCCTTAGAGCATGTATGACTTATTAGTCTTGTGAGGAGTTATTTCGTTCTTCCAAGTGGAGTTTTACACGTGTTGATGCTATTTTTTGGTTTCTTTGAAGGATTTTTAGTCTGTGTCAAATTTTATTTACATTGGGAATGTTTCTTTAAGCTTGAATGAATATTGCATATCATTTTGTATTGTAGTAAGTGAGAGATTCAAGGGTTCTTACTAATTAGTAGGAAATCACTTCATAGCCGCTAAATATGTTGACCATTTTTTGTCATCATGGGAAAGGGGTATAAAAAAATTAATTTTTCTCAAGTTTAATGGTGAGATTAGACAAACACATAGGAAACTAACATCTACGTATGTTGATTTACAATGCCCATTCATCACATATGAGACCTTTCTAGTTGCCATCCTTTCCAAGATCATGCATCAGCCACTCATGATTGTTGTAGGGTTTTGACAAGGATAGGAAATAAATCTTACATCGGAAGAGAACATCGATAATAGTAGGATTCAGATTTCATATTAGAAGAACATAAAGTGTTAAGTAAAGTTACAATTTCGAGGGATCATTCATTTAGTTTTAGTTCAATCCAAAGGAAAGGGTACAAGTAAGATGTTGTTAATTGCTTGTTATTATATGTATTGAGTATAGATGTTCATTTTAGTCATGCAATCAAAAGAAATGGAAAGAAAGCACCATTACAACTCATTACGTGAAAGAACTCAGTATATATTCATAAGCAAAGTGTACAAAGATCCCACACAAGTCGTGAGACATAATTGAAAAGTAAAATAATGCAAATAGATGAGAAACTGAAAATGAAAAGGAGAGAAGGGAGCCATCATTTCCTAATGACTGGATCCCCTCTCATTCAAATTTTTTTCCATCCTTATCCGTTGTTACCCTGTATGTGAGAAGAAGACAACAGTAAGATATTAGAGCTTTGTGTTCCTTCACTATGTTTTATTTCTAACTTCTAATGTATGTGAATTTAGAAACTGATAAAGGTGGGAATGGAACATCTTATTCAATGAGCTCGAAATGAAAACATATTTTTCTAGATTACATATCTAAATAGAATAAAAATTGTCATTTTCTCACAAGATGCAGTTTAAAACATGCCATGAAAGTACAAAATTCAGATTTCAAGTGAACCATGAAACAAATGAGCTTCAAGAAGGTAAAAATTTTACAGTTTCCAAAATAAATCAAGATTTCCATCAAATCACAACCACACCTTTGCAAGGGACTCCAAACAATTTCAGAGTTCTTGAACAAAACAG
Source organism: Taxus wallichiana var. yunnanensis (assembly GCA_018340775.1). Taxonomy (NCBI): domain Eukaryota; kingdom Viridiplantae; phylum Streptophyta; class Pinopsida; order Cupressales; family Taxaceae; genus Taxus; species Taxus wallichiana. Next base: position 764,150,137 of record CM031243.1, read on the forward strand.
AGAATATATTGTTCATGAGTGTTTTCATACTTGAAATGTGAAGCTACAAGTACCCATTTCATAATGCAAATATTCATGTGAGATTTGTATATATGAATGAATGAATATAGGTTGTGTTTTCATCAAAACTCAAAAAATCCTTATTTCAAAGTGTACAAGTGATCTAAAGTAAAAGGACAACCATACTTTTGAAAATAAGAATAAGAAAGGTAAAATTTTCAGACATGAAATTGCAAGTTCTCCATCGGTTGTTCATTCAAATCCTTCAGATATACATGTCAGGGAGTGTTTTAAGTAGGAATGTTTAGGAACAAATTCAAACTCATGGACTACTTTAATGTCTAGAAATGACAATCATTCATAAGAAAGGAAAATGGAGTATACATATTTCATTAATAGCTTACAAGAGAGATTAAATTGACCAATTTCTATCAACTATTCCTTCAAGCACGGAAATTTTAAGATTAAAAACAAATATATATTTAATAAGAAATGCTTCAGGTTTCAAATATAATATGTTAGAGGTGTTCAAGTTTTTCATCCATTTTCAAGAAAATATTTTATGAATACTACAAATTTCCAACAAAAATAGCATCGAATTTTGAACGAATCAATTCTTCAAAGACTGATGTTTCAAGTAACAAAAATCTTTATTCCTCAAAATCTTTCTTATGCTTTTCGAATAGGCTATTCGATTCTATGTTCATATCTACAAGAATAGGCACCCGGTTACATCACCTAGATCTAAAAGCATGACAAATAGTGATAAGAGTTACATCTTGCAAGAAAAATTTGGGTATGCCTTAGAAAAACTTCAAGTTTTCTGAGTAAAATAAGGGAAGAAATTTAAAAGACATAACTTACTTTTGTGTTTCTCGGTGTGGTCAAAACCGTCAATGAAATGAACGGTGATTTTGGTATAGCACACACTGTGCTGATGGGATGAACATCAAGCTCAAACAACTCACAAGTAAATGATGAGTACAGAGATAAACTTGAGATGAGGATGGTGAGATAACAATCAACAAAGTGATCAATGAGCTAAGTCATCCACAATAAATTAAGCTCGAGCCGAGAGCAAGTGATAACGATACACACTTAATGCAGAGCATAGCTCCACCGAATGGCGAGTCACAAGGCAATGTATCAAGTTGTGTATGAACCATGTCAGCCAAGCTATAAGTTATTTACAAGCGAGCTCCCAATGCACCCCGATCTAAATCCTCCAAAGTTATGGAATAGCTCAAACCACAAGCGAGCATCTCTCCTCAACACAATAGATACATGGCTCAAATTTAAAAATGGAAAGCTATATGGGAGTTCCACCTAGTTGGTTAAAAATGCAATGACTTAGCCTATTGAAGACATCCATCCTTAGTCACGGCGAGCTACGGTAGTATAGATCAAGGCTAGGCCATGTCATAAAGGCAAAGCTATAAAGCAAAAATCAACTCTTTGAGCTCCAAGGTTACAAAGCAAGCATATATCTAAGGTTTAATCGAGCCCATTCAATAAAAAGGTGGTGATGGCTAGGTGAATCAGAGAAAAACCCAAAATAATCTATGGAGATCAATAATTCACGCAATATCCAGTTCAAGCTTGGGCAAGGAACATTCCTACACGTCGAGCTAAGCTCTCTTTGAGCAATCGAAGCACCCATGAGATGGGTGGGGCAATAAACCACCAAGCCAAGGTAATGTGAAGTAAAAACTAGAGTCATGGTGGTTGTAAATAAAAATAATAGAGCTCAAACCTTATTAATGGCAGTTGTATCAAATAAATAATGCCCAAATCCATAATGAAAACCAAACTAGTGAGCTTAACCAAAAATTTTATAGCTCAAATCAACACAAACAGATATTCAAAGCAACATGAATGATGGAAAACAATGAATAAGATCATAGCTCGTACCATAAAATCACAAATGAGAAGGTCACTAAATTCCCAACACAGTCAAAAATGCACACCCCGGTAGTAATTTCCAAGCTCAAACATCAACCATGGCGATCATGCAAAAATTCTACATAGTTTCCCAATTTCATAGCTTCTTGAAACCTCCACATCAAAATTAACAAAGTGAGATAAGGCTAAGTTTTTTACCCCGACTCATAAGAAACTCGACCAATCGACCAAGGTGAGAATAACCACAAGAAGGTTTGAATATTAAACCTTATCTATTTGTCAAAAACCCATGTAAGTTGGATTTCCTCCAATGTTTTATGACCATACGTGAAATGTACAATGTAAATGCTAAAAGGAATCCATTGAAAAAATTAAATTGGAGGGAGGGAAACAATGGAAGAGGAAGAGGGGTGAAAAAAAGGTTCGAGTGTAGAGAACTATAAGGGTAGGGAAAGTGGAATGGGGAAACAATGTGAAACTCTACCATCCAACAACCACATGACATTTATGTCAATCATGTGAAGGAGAAAAGGTGTGTTTTGCAAGACATTGAGGAAAATGTTTGTGGAGATATCTTAGAATGCAAGGAGTGTTCAAACAATACTACCAAGTGAAAATTTATTTGCAATATCAGCCCTTGTATTTATCGGGTAGTTAGAACACATATAAATGTAAGGTAATTTGAATGCACATTTCATGGCACACGTCAGAGATAGGAAGATGTGGAGTGCACCTAGCATCACAAGGTAACAATTTCACACACATTTTAGATTAGGGATTCTCTCTAGTTATTAGGGAAATGATTATGGTATTCCTCAACAACATTTCGATGGTGTCATATGAGTGACATGTACAAAATATTTATCAATCGAGGTTGAATAATCAAGGTTTTTTTATTGGATGACATTATATGTTAGATACTTGACAAGGACATGAATGGAAAGTTGGGAATAAATAGGTGGGAAGTAAATATTTGTGGATTCAACATGATAAAGAAATGTGACATAAAATAACTTTGAGTGGAAATTTGAAACCCATATACTCATTCCCAACATGTAACTTTAAATGGGATTCATTATAATTTTTTAGCATCAAGGCTTACGATTAGGTAGTGTTCAATTTGTTAGATAAGGAAATGATGTTAATGATATTCTAGAAATAAACAGGGGGAATTAAATATGTGCATGTTCCCAACCTACTCCATGGTTTAGATTGGTCCTACCCAAATAATATGTGCTATATATGTTCCACTTTATTGTCTAGACCATGTTTTCATTATTCACATGAATATAATTGGTGCTTAAAGGGACATACGAAAGAGGAAAAAACAATATGTCAAAGGTATGAAACCCAACCACACTACTTGCTTCTTATAGAATTTTTAGGCCCCATTATGGTTTTAATCTCGAGTAATTAGAGGGAAGTAGGAGACACACGAAAAAACATTGAAATTTAAGCTCATTCAATTATATGAAAGAAATTATATGTTAGTCATACTTTCTTTTTAATTTTTTTTTGACCTCAAGATCGTCGATTGGGCAAGTTTTGATTTGGCCCAATTCCACAACTCAAATTATTCCAATCTAAATAATATATGTTATCTTTCCCCCCACTTTATAGTTTTTATCTTGTTTGCATTAAGCACATGAGTTTAACTAACATGTAGATATTATCCGCCAATCAAGTTTTGCTATCTTTTTTTATGGCATCAAGGTTTTTGATTAGATGATTTCTAATTTCATAGATAAGAAACATACATAAATGGAATGTGATAAATTATGTTTGAATTAAATACTTGCATGTACTACACTTATTCCATAGATCGGATTTTCCCTACATAAATAGTATATGTTATTGGTGCTCCACTTAAGCAATTCAATCTCACAAAGAGGATAAAATAAAATAATGTGAAACCTCCACAAAGATCAAGGTTCAAAACCCAAACATAATGCTTGCATCTTGTAGCAATTTGTAATTTAGCCTGTATTTTCTTGGCATATCTTCCTATTTATTGGTTTATTTTTTTCAAGGTGAAAATATTGAAATATCATGTAATTTTGAAATATTGGGGAAGAACAACAAACTCCAAAAGCTTATATCAATGTCCTCCATCAGATTTAAAAGAAACAACAAACCCCAAACACACTTGGTAGTTTGGGAGGTTTATATAGCGTTCTTTATGAAATTGTACTATCAATTTTTTGTAACATTAGTGTATTTAGATTATACCGCATGATTAAATGAAAAGAAAATTACATCATGTAATTTTGAAATATAATGGGGAAGAACAACAAACCCCAAAAGCTTATATCGGTGTCCTCCATCAGGATTTAAGAAGAAAGAGATTTTAACATACACATGAAAAGTAGATCAGATTTCCCAAAAGCTATACTTTCAGGAATATCTGAAACATGACTTGAGATGAGTTTTTGGCACTGAGTAGTTTTTGGTTGTTGTCATCCAAGCGAGGCATTGCCAAGCCTAGCATATAATTAAAATATTATTGTAATTTAGGTTGTACGGTTGGTAATTATTTTCAAAATACATAACAATTAATGAAGGGTGGGGGCAGGTGGTCACATGTAGGAATCAACAAATGGGTGCCTTTCTTGGACGCAAAACATATAGGTTTAGTGAATTTATCACCACTTTCTCATACCATACATCCTCAGCCTCAACTTCCATCATGGTATTTTTCCAAACAGTTCACATACCCTCTATAGCCTTAAAGAAAATCCATAAAATCGAAAATCCAAGCCCAAACAAAATCAACGAACCCACACCTAAGTGCCTTGAAATCTATTTCAGGAAAGAAACTGATACAAAGATACTCTCACCTTTTTCCACCACTACATAGATTTTCTATGGACTTATAACCTGCACCCATTCACTTTGAAGAAGAAGAAGACTTCTCTTAATCATCTCCTTTCTTTGAATATTTTGATGCAACTATAGATTTGAAGATTGGGTGTGTAGATCTTGTATTGTTTTATAAATTAACTAATGCAAGGCATGACCTTGAATTGGATTATCTTCTTTCATAATGCTCATCAGAAATTTTTTTGCTACTAGGTTCATAGGCATGTCCTATTCTTTTTCCAACTATAATATAGATCTGTCTTTTAATTTTAAGGGTTCTTTTCCAAAGGATCTCTATGGGACACTTACATTGAAGTAAAAAATCATAAACAAAATACAAGAAAGAACAAAAGAAAATCAAATAATTTATCTATGTAATTATATCTTCAAGTGGAACCTCCAATTTATACACAAGCCAATGCATTCCATCCAGGGGAATGCACTATCTAAATACATATTTAAGGTTTTAACAAGAATATTTGGAAGGAGATGAGGTATAATCAGAAAGATTTTTACATATCTTAATTATTGGGTTTGATGATCCATTAGTTTTCACAAGATTAAGCATTTCAACCTCAAAAACCACATCGTTCATTGAAGGTTGACACTAAGGGAGTACACTGGTGCAAAGGAAATAAATTCTCAGTGCACCCACCATTTTTTACTCTAATTTCTCTCTGATCCTTGGATCTAGAAATTTCTAAATCCCAACCTCTATATTGACCTTCCCTCAAACCCACTTCACCACATCAATAAAATCACCATGATCCACCTCCACTGCCCTTTTTCCTGTTATCATCTCTAGTAACACCACTCCAAATTTTTACACATCAATTTTCTCATTTACTTTTGTAGAGTAGGCGTACTCTGCAATCCCACAAAAGATAAAAGAAAAAGGGAAAATAAAACAGATTCAAGATAACATAACAATCCTTACAAATGTTCAAATTTATGTTTTTCCTACAGTATATTAAAAAACATCAAAAGTACAGAGATGTGACCCTAGAAAACTGTTATAGAAATCCAAAGAGTAGGAATACAAATCATATCTACAAATATTCAACAAAAGCTTCAGAATGACCGAACAATTGAAGAAGATGAAAACCACTAAAAATTAATTCCATAATTCATTTTGAATTTGAAAGGAAATCTAATTCCAGAATTCATTTTGAATTTGAAAGGAAATCTAATTCTAGAATTCATTTTGAATTTGACAGGATATCCATTGGATAAAAATGGAAATAGACATGAATGCATGGATTCCTTTGACCATGGAGGCCTATTTTTTACCTTTTGACACAATGCACGCAGTAGTTTTGCAACTATTTGAATTTTTTATTGAAATTGTGCATGTGCTAATTTTGGTTTTGTCTGCAATTATCAAAGTAGGATTTGAACTTATTTAGAAAAGACTATTTTTGGAGATGAAAGGAGGGGTGAACTTTTTCTATTTATACCTTGCTTGTGCAAGTGTTTAGGGGGGTTTATTTTCATTCTAGACATTTGTATGTAGAATTTTGTACATGTGCATCTTGTTGAGAAATAACTATTGTTTTTCCTCCAATTTGCATTTTTTCAAAGTGTGTTACAATGTGCTTTTGGTATTTTCTAGGGAAATTTTATTTCCTCTTGCATGCTTTTAACTTCAAACACCTCTGTCAAGATAGTTTTACAATATTTTTCAGTTTATTTAAGTACATTTCAGTTCCTTTTATGAGTGTAAAATCCATCAAACAACAATTTTAGTGAAGTTTATCAATCTTTTTGTAGTCAATTAATTTTTCTTTTGTATAGTCATAGGTCTCAAAATGTTGGTGTTTAACCTTATTTACTTTCTTTAGTTAATTTTTTGTTTATTTCTCTCCCTCAACCCCCACAAAGAATTAGTTTAGGTGATCTACCAAGGGAACCAGTCCTCTCTATGGGTTCTTCTTGGCCTAAGTCAACTATACATCAGAGGAGTTCCCAATGTACCAGAAGAAGTGTGTTTCATCATTAAGGGTGTACTTTGGACTGATAACACTTGTTTCATACAAACTAATTTCAATTTTTATAGTGAATCCTGTTGTGAGGGATGGCCCAACCCTAATCCATAAAGAGAGGGACATCCCACTTCCCTCTAATAGAAGGGGTCTTGATGCGCTAGAATTAGCAGGAACTTGACAAGGTCATAACTTCAGCTCGGGTGTTCATTTGAGTCTATTTTTTTTTTGAAACCACATGTTTCAATGAGACGAACATAAAGCAACAACCATCCCTATTGATTGGGGCAAGTTTCGCACATTTTGGGCCATAAATCCGCCATCTTGAGGCCGAAAATTAGGATTTAAGTCAGTATTTCAGTTTTTACTATTTTTGAGCATTAGTTAATTTTAGTCTATTAATTGCATTATGATTTAGAAAGTTGGAAATTCCTATAATTTAGGAATGTAGAAGATGTGTGGAAATCTATGTGCCTGTATGAATAAGCATGTGAACTTACTAAGAATAGCAGGGTCTACTAAACTACTAAAAATAGTAATTTCCGCCGCCTAAAGTAGATTTAGTCAAATTAGTTAGAGTTTGCTTGACAACTCGAGTTGGGAGTTTTTTTCCTATTTAGGATACATTGTAATTCATTATTCAATAATGAAGAAGGAGATTGATTTCTTTTAAAGTTCATGTTATTTGCAGAATATCAAGTTTGTTAGAATTTGGCTACATTAGGTCTATAACCCTAGGAGTGGGTGAGGGGGTTGAAATGAGTTAATATTAGTTCACCCCTTCCATATTTCCCTTTTATTCTATTATGGGTGCAACAATGCTATGGAAATTCCTATTAAATATATCCAATCCATGAAAACTACGAACCTATGTCACATTCCTTGGAATAGGCCATTCCAAAATTTCCTTCAATTTTTCCTCATCCATCCTTACTCCATCCTCTGAGATGACAAACCCAAAAAAAATAGACCTTTCTGAAGAAATCTACACTTTTTTAATTTTACATACAAACTCTCTTTTCATAACAATTCTAATACCAATTTCAAATATAACAAGTGTTCTTCCATTGTTCTACTAAATATTAAAATATAATCAAAATAGAAAACCACAAACTTACCATTGTCTTATTAGAGTACTCTATTCGTGAGCCTCGTGAATGTGATAGAGAAATTAGATGGCTTGAATTGCATCACCATCCACTCATACAACCCATATTTTTTTCAAATTCTATTTTCCACTTACCCCCTTCATGGATTCGGACCTAGTAGCACCCACTCTTAATGTCATTTTTACTAAAATAGCATGCTCCTACTAGCACATCCATCATATCATCCAATCTTGGAATTGGGAATTGATACTTAATTATGATTGTATTTATTGCTCTATTGTCCATACACATTTTCTAGTATCCATAATTTTTGGAGTCAATAGTGCTATATTTACACATGTACTCATGTTTTCTATCAATAACTCTTTTTGTATCGATATATCACTTGTCTATTTAACTCCTCACTCTGTGTTGGGCTCATATCAGTACACTACCTCATTTAGTAGGGCCGGTCCTGGGATCAAATTAATATGGTGTTGTGTATCCCTCTTCGAAGGTAACCCATCAAGTAGCTCATCTAGTATGAAATCTATGTTTTTTTTAGTAAATCTACTTCCACATTAGGTATACCAAAAGCCTCTATGTCCACCTTATTTTCCATTAATCATAACACCAACCCACTTCTTTCATTTCTACAACAAAATATTTTGTATCTAACAAGCCCTCACTCTTCTCTTCGTCATTAGAAGGTAAGAAGACCACATTTTCACCATCCTTCCAAAAATTATAAGTATTATTCCCTCCATCATGTGTAACATTTCTATCATATTTCCAAGGCATCCTTAATAATATATGGCATGCATCCATCAAGATAACATCACACCACACCTCATCCTTGTAGGTATTCCCAATCGAAAACTTTGTTAGGCATATTTTATATATGGTTACCTTGTTCCCTTTCTTGAACCATGATATGTGATAGGGATATGATTATTTCTCATATTTCAGACTTAATTTATCAACCATCATAGCTGAGACCATATTTTCACAACTACCATGATCAAATATAAGTTTACATACCATCTCTCTAAATCTTGGATCATTCTCTCCATGAATGACCAGTCATTCAATTTTTCTTCATCTCTCTCATTTTATTCTTCATTTGATCCTTCATTTGTTAATGGATGTAACTCTTCATTATCACATCTGCATCTACATCCCCATTTGTATGTCTTCGTCTCGAGACAAGTAACTTCTCTTTTGACCTCAAAACTTGTCTTTGTAGCTCTTGCATATGCCTATTCATCTTGTAATAACCTGTTCTCTTACGTATATCCATGCTTATATAAAATAGAAGTAATAGATTACATAGATAAATTTAAGTTATATTACCTTCACTTTTCCCGCAAAATCCAAACCCCGATCTAGTACCAATTGATGTGGATCCAATTGCAATAGGTCAAAATTTCTATAAAACACACACGTGATTTTACAAAACTCTAAATACTTCAAAATGGTTTTCTTCTCACTCCTGAATACACATTAGTCTTTTACAACCTTACAATTTTATTATTATTTCCCATTATCTCTAAGAAAAACATAAAAAGGGAAAAAACCCAAAAACTCAAAAAACCTAAAATGTAGAACAAGATCTTGGATGGACCCCAATTTTTGAAAGTAAATATGCCTTTGTAAATTAAGGCATACATCAAATATTGGCTTATTACATAAAATAAAAGATATTAAAACTCTAAGTGCTAGACAAGTGCTAGAAAAAACCACCAAAAAGGTTTGGAGCCAATTGTAGACCACTAGATGAATGAATTAGGCACAGAAAAAATGCAAAAAAGTCACCCAACCTTTTCTAAAATCATTGGCGTGGCACATTGTTATTAAAAATCTAACACCTCTAAAAGTTTCAAGACAATTTGATTATTGGATCAATAGTTATGGTCTTTTGAAGTTATGCTCTGTATAAAAATTAGATAAAATATAGTCAATCTCATCAATTATGCCACATTAGCTAAAACTAAAGTGAATTCCAATAATATAGTCAAATTTCATAAATTAGGTTTAATAATCCATGTCTGATTTGGGAAAATTGTGTCAAATACATCAAATTCCATCAATGAGGAAACTTTTAGTGGAAAATATTCATTGATTCATGAATATTCATGTATTTGAAATTTTTATTTTGAGAGTTTTGAAAAGATGAATCACTCACTATTTCCCGTAACGCCCAAAAAAATTTCACACATGAGACTCCGAGGCTAAGAAAATATTATAATAGAAAATTTATGGAATATTTTTTTGGTTAAAAGACTAGGTGCATCGTTGAGATAAAACCTGTGGTTAAATACATTGGAAATTGTAAATTTTCTCAACCCACACTTTTTAAAGGGGTTTACAAGATAAATAATTTCCAAGAGATACAACAACTTTAATGCAATCTTACAATTTTACAATGTATCCCCCAAAGTGGGAAGTATGAATTTGAAAATAAAGTAAAACAATGCTATCTACAACAACTTTCAAGTCTTCAAGAAGTATTTCTTCTCCACAAAGGTAGCTCCAACTTAGGCATTCTTCATCTTCACAATGGGATCACATACAAGGAAGGGGGAGTAGGAAATTCTCTCCACCCAACCTTAAATCCATTAAGGGAATAATCCATTCCCTTAATGGCCCCCAAGCCCCAACCAAGGAACCATGAAAGGAATTGAACAACATTGACAACTATCACAAAGAGGCTTCTCAACAAAACACACATACAAGACAAGCAACACCACCAAGTTCACATAACCAACAAGTTTACACATACACATCAAAACAAAGGTTTGAGGATCAAACCAAGTAGAGCAAGGGATATGGGAGACCACCTCCTTATGCCTCCCAAGTGAAGTGGGAGTCTTTCCCTAAGCCTCCAAGTGCACAAAATAATCACACAATTCCTTATCTCTCCCAACAAGAAACAAATCCATGAATCCCTTTTCTCTCCCCATAGGAAAGAATCCCATTCACACTCCCACAAAATTTACATGTCTCACATAAACTCCCTTTTCCCTCCCCAATGGTCCCATAAACCCTTCTCAACACACCCAACTAAGGCCAACTACTCAACCAACCCACACAACACCATCACAAGACAAAAATACTTTTAACAAGCACAACATTGCTTACAACAAAAAAGTAACATAATAATAAAAGTGTGGAGAGCCTACCTCTCCATCAAGATCCAAGAATAACCTTCACAAGCCTCTTCAAATCCAAGCCAAGCACTCCAAAAGCTCCCAAATCCAAAAGTGCACAAGAAGCAAAATGAGAAAGTAACCCCCATTCCAACCAAAAGTCACAAATAAATAGAATTGGGAAGTGAGGATGATGAGGTGGCTCCATGTAGGATGCCACTTCATCATCCCCCATCCTCACACTCAAGTCAAAACATCAAAACCAAGAAACATCAATGCACAAGCAAGGACTATGACAACCCACATGGCTCAAAACTTGCACACCATGCTTTCAAGGGACAAAATAAATTTGGGAAGAAAGAAAGTGCAATGATTTTCCTTCTCCTACACTCAAATATGGAAAAAGAAGTCAAAATTGAGCTTCCCAACCCATAGGTAAGGTTGTTGGGCCAAATTAAGAGGCATGGGACAAGCCTTGCTTGTCCCACAAGTCTCCAAAAGTGCCCCCAAGTCAAAATCCGAATTTTGAACTTGGGGTGGAGTAAAATACTCCCAAATCAACATAAATTCATCTTACACAAGGACTACAAGATCACATCATTACTATAAGTCACATCTCTACTTTGGTTAAACTAAACAAGAGGGATTAAGTCTAATAAACACACAATTACACATGCTAATAAAGTGAAAAATTCTCCAAATTTAAAATACACAAAACATAAATAAGCACATGAAAAATTAAAGAAAGGAACACAATTCACCCCATGGCCACACATGTGAAATCACCCCCATGGGTGACCTCCAAACTAGACAAGCAAGACACAACACAAAACAACATTACACAAGTTGTCAATTTGGCCTCATTGCTCAATGCTCGACATCCTTCCGTGGTTGGTCTCCTATCCCCTTCGATGTTTGTGATAAAATTCTTACACACAACAAATACCTCTCTAGCCTTTCGGTCGTATTAACAACATCGAGAAATCATGTGTGTGTGTGTGCTCCAATGCTCCTCATGATTACTATTGTGTTTTGATTATTATTTTGACTTGTATGGTTGTATTGTGGACCTTGATGGGAATTTAAGGATATGATGATGATGATCTAGAATAGTTTCCTTATTACAGGATGATCT